>JAMKCH010052079.1:0-112843 GCA_023653785.1 Ophioderma brevispina | reverse complement strand
CGTAAAATTCTGGTAATCTTCAATCTTGATTGTGGTTTACTCTTTGTAACCTACAGGAACAATTATGTTAAAGAAGTAAACAAGGTTAAGGAGAACATGATACTGATCAGCAAGGCAGATCTACTCACTCCCACACAGAGAAGGTTATGGGCTGAGTATTTCTCCAAAGAAGGTGTGAAGTGGCATTCTGGTCAGCAGTGTCAGAAGTAGAAAGAATAAAAAGTCTTCAAAATCTGCAGGAAGAAGACGATAATGATGACAATGAGGAAGAAGAGGAGGGGGAAGAAGTAGGAGATGAGGATGGTGATAAGGAAGTGGAAGTATCAAACCCAGCAGCAATTTTACAAGGTACAGTAGCTCTCATTGTCTCATATCCAGCGCTATATTCTATAATATTTTCCACCTGATCTCAGATTTTGCTGTTGGCATTGTCAGCATATGTTTCACAAACAAGTTGCTGTACTGCCCAGATCCTTGGTCCAATTTGGATGACTCTTGCACCAAAAGACTTTAGTAGGTAACATTACATCATGTGTGAGAAACAATCTGTAGTCAAAGGTTATATCTACACAAGCTGCTATACTGCCCAGTTTCCTGGTCCAATTTTTGATGACCATACAACCCAAAGGACCTTCTTAGTGTAACACTACATCTTGTTTGAGATACAGATTTGTAGGTCAAAGGTCAAAGGTCATATCTGAAATGTTGCTGTACTGCCCAGATCTCTTGTCCAATTTGGTGACTCATGCACTCAAATACCTTAGAAGGTAACACTGCATCTGGTTCACGATACAGGTTTGTACCAATTTGTGCCCTTAAGTACTGTTTTTGAGTAAACATCAATTATAACTTTAGCAGTTTGCTTGATAAATTGCAGTTGCATGCTCAGACTTTGTCCATCCTGATCCAATTCTCATCAAGCTTGCTGTTCTCTCCCAACATTTACATTACACACTAGAATATATAACTATGAAAGTTTCTTGAATTGCAAGAAATAAGAAATTAATTCAGAGACCTGCTTTTGACTGAATATTTGAAAGAATGTTTTTAAATATCGTAAATAGAAAAGGTCCACAAAGAGATGTCAGGGATGTTTCATGTTTCGTGAAAATGTGCCAGTTCTGCTTTAACAGACAAGGTTTTCTTTTCTATACAGATGAATTACAGCTTGAAAATAAATCCACTGAAATGGACGAGCTGGCTTCAGGAACAGAACAACTTAACCTTGCATGCTCATCGCAATTAGAACCAGGTGAACATTCCACACAGGAGTGCAGTACACAAGACACCATAGAACATGGGGCTACAAATCGAGCCCATTCTAGCAGCCAAACACAAGCCTCACAAGACAGGACTGATGACACCAGAGAGGCTGCGTGTATTTCTAGAAACACTGCAGCATTAGCTGGTGATGTTAATAGTGAACAATTTAATAAATCGGAAAGAACTAATAATGGAAGCACGAGAGAAGATGAAAGGACCAAGTTTTGGTTTGTGCAGATGAGTCTGACAGCAGTGAACTGGCCAGATATTAATAAAGATGGAGCTGAGAAGGTAGACTCCTCAGGGAAGATTAGCGATGATTATAAAGAAGTGAAGAATGACCCAAGCCTGCTAACAGGAGACCAGCTGATTGCCTTGCTGTATGAACTGCATGATGGGAAGGAGAAAGTACAAGAAGGAATTATTACCACTGTAGGAATGGTAAGTAATGAACAGAACAGAATAAATCAAACAAAATTGGTGTATGTTACCTCATGGACCCAAAATAGGTAGTCAAATTATTTGGGAGTTTGTTTTGTTTTATTATTAAATCACAGTTTAAGCAAACCCACAATTTTCTCAAGAAGCCCTCAGTTCCTAAAATTTGGGCATTTTTTATGTAGAAAAAAGGACAGATTTTTCTACCTCTTTGCATTATCAGTCAATTGAGGCCAACACAAATTTGTTTGCCAAATCCAGACTTTGTCTTTTAAAGGAATTCTTTTAAGGGAAAGCAATTAGTGATCACTCCCCTGCAGTTCTTCTAAAGTGCATTGTTAGAGAGTGATTTGCAACTCCTTTTGGAAGATCATATTATGTACATTGCAGTGGTAATGTTCTTAAATTCTCCTCTGAATACTCTCCTTAATTTGACAGAGGGTTTAGGAGAGCACTACCTCTTTTTTAAAAGATGTTTGCTAATCGGGCCAGTGAGAAATAATTGGCATTGTATTAGGCAATTGTTATCAACGTTGACCATAAGGAGTATTTGTTCATGGAGTTACTATGATGTCACTTCATCCAGGCCTTAAGGCCTCATGTACTGTTAACCCTCCTTCTGAACTAGAGGTGATAGTCTGTTGTTGGATTGAGTAGATTCCAGGACTTCACAATATTTTCTTGATGAATGTTTTTATTTCAAAAATAGTTTTAATACATATTTTTATACAGGTTGGATATCCCAATGTTGGCAAGAGCTCAACCATCAATGCCCTGCTACAACAGAAGAAAGTACCAGTATCAGCCACGCCAGGAAGGACAAAACATTTCCAGGTAAATAGCTCAGGAAATGGACGTCTTATTTTAAGACACAAAATAAGAATACAACTACAGTCACATTCAAAATCTGTTCTGTTTTAATGACATAAACCAGGCATTCAAAATGCTAATCATTGTATTTCAGAAATTCCCCGTAGTTGTAGAGAATTGACAGATTTAAGTACCCTCCAAGGGACAAGGTGCTTTCATGGTTTGTCTGTTTGCCCATTTCCAAATGAACCATTGGGGAATTTAAGGGAAATCCTGATATTTAATCTGGAGAGCTTTACCAATAAATACAGACCTGTTGAGAACTAAATAATGCCTAAGCAAGTCATGGGCCTTACCAGAATTCAAACTGTGGACCCTTTGATCAGCATACCTGCCAACTAGTAAGATTTAATCTTATTTAGTAAGATTTCCAAGATTTTTGACAGCAGAAAATCTTACTAAGATTGTTTACTTTTTTGCAAAGAAAAATATTTCTAAAAGTCAAAAGAAAATTTCAAATTTGGTGTCCATGCTCCTTTGTCAGCCCCTCCTGGCCCCTTCAGGCACCATAAGGCAGGCTCCTGGACCCCATCAGGGCCCAAAGACAGACCCTTGGACCCCATTTTGCTAGTGTTGAGTACCATGGTGCTTGCCGTGTGTGCTCTCCACTTTCATAAGTAAGATTTTCGACTTTACAATGTTGGCAGGTATGGATCAGGAGGCAAACAACTTAAAAGGCCAAAAAAAAAAGTATGTCTCAGAAGAAATGTGAAAAATGCAAATGCAAAATGTGCTTTATTTGAGTAAAATGCTAATGTGAAATACAGAATTATAAAAAAAAATTATTGTATTTTTGACCCACTTTTTTGTGGGCCGCCAGCTTATAGTTCAAGTTCATTTTATTTAGCATAACATATCATATATAACGAAAAGTATGAAACTGTACATAATATAATAGTACAAAAGAAAGTAACAATTGAAAACTGTTCTTTTTTTAGATGAAATAGATGAGCGATATGATATGCTAGGACCAGTAATGGACAACCCCGTGAGGCTTATAGTTATTGCTGGCCCTATGAAAATACAAGTAATATGATTACACTAAAAAGTACATAATTAACACAAGGTTTGATATAAAAAAATTAAGATAATTATGTGTGTGTGTGTGTGTAACAAAAATAATAATAATAAAAAATAACAGGAATACAGGATACGGGAAAATGAGACGGACAGACTGGACAACATGTCTTGCTGTGGTATGTTACACTGTAGTATAAGGGGGGATAGAGATAGAATGAGGTAGAGAAAAAGTGAAGAGGGGAAAAAAAAGAATGGGGGAGTAATCATTGTGAAATGTACTGGTTGATAAAATGTATATTTAGTTGAGATTTAAACGTATTTTTGTTTGCAATTGTTGTGATAGATTCTGGAAGACCATTCCAACGTTTTGCGCCGTGGTACTGAATAAAGTGTTTTTCAGACCAAGATTTAGGGAGGGAAAAATGAAGTTTGTCGGCTTGTCCTAGTGTTGTAGCGGTGATTTGTCCCTATTTGTGTAAAGGAATTGTTGAAGTTCAGGGCAGGTAGGTGTTGTTGTGATATTCAAACTGAAGAACCTGTTTGAAGTCGGTTGAGGGTTCTTCTAATTTAAGTGTTTTCAGCGATGACTAATGGCGAGTTTTGAGGCCTGGAGGGTGATTGTAGATAGGGCGGATGGCCCATTTCTGTGTAAATGTTGAGTTTGACGAGTCGTGTATGATAGTTTGGAGGCCACCAAATAATGTTGCAGTAGCTAAGGTACGGGAGAACTATTTTTATAGTGATTTAAGGGTAGTCTGAAGGTGATTTTTAACTCTGTAGATTGTCACCTTTTGTCGTGAGATGCTTTGGTAGTGATGGAGTCAATGTGCTCATCCATGTTACAGTTTGTCGTCGATTGTGGTGCCAAGGAATTTTATTGATCTGTACCGGGGAGATGTCTGGTTATCAATGGTAGTGTTTTTATTGTGGGGGATTTGTGTTGTGCGTAGAGAAAAGCATGTAGTTAGTTTTGGAAACCTTCAAGAGAAAGTTTGTTAGCCCGCAACCAGTAATTTATTTTTTGTGAGTTCGTGATTCTGTTATAAAAGTTCACTGAGATTGGGTCTGAGAGAAAATGTTGGTGTCATCAGCAAATAAAATTAGTTTTAGTGTGCTGGAAGTGTTTGAGGTGTCGTTCATGTAAATGATGAAAAGTAAGGTCCAAGATGAGCGTGCGGGCATGCCAACTGTGATAGGTTTAATAGATGAGCGGTGGAATTAACATAGACTGATTGTGAGCGGTTCGTTAGGTAACTCCTGAACAACTCAAAGGCACACTCACCGGACACCGTAATGATAAAGCTTGTGAAGAGACTGTCGTGGTCAATGGTGTCGAAGCCTTTGAGAGTCGCAGGATACCCCCATGGTTGAGTTTATTTTTAGTGCAAGGATAAGGTTGGTTTTTAGTTCAGGAGTGCCATGTATTCGAGCGTTTGGGCCTAACGCCGTATTGTTCGTCTACAAGACTGTTGTGCTTATTGAGAAATGTAGACAAGACGTGTGTACAGGATTTTTTCAATAGTTTTGAAAAATATGGAAGAACAGAAATGGGCCTGTCATTAACAATGTTCATGTGCATCTTTGCTTTTGTAAAGAGGAATGACTTTGGCTGATTTGAGGTTGATCTGGGAAAATTCCTGTGAGAAGTGATTTTTAAATATGTCAAAAAGGGGATATGATGTTTTATATGATTTGTTAGCAATCCCATGGTCTATCTTGTCGGTACCTGCACTTTTCCCAGGTTTTTAAGGAGGTGGCGATGTTTGTGCATTTCATCTACAGTACCTGGATTGAGGAAAAATTGAGGTGGGTGTGGTTTTTGGAAGGTGGTTTTAATAAAATGGGTTGTTGGAAATGTGGAATTTTTTGTTTACCAAATTTTGCCCCAGTTAGTAAAGTGATCATTGAACTGTCTTAGCTATTACAACGGTCATTTCATGTTACTTTTATTAGTGAAAAAGTCCGGGGATTGTTAGTTGATACTTTCCTGCCTAGAATGTTGTTGAGGATTGTCCAGTTTTTGGTAAGATCATTTTGACTTTCTGACTTTCTTCTGTGGTTGTTTGTTCTTGTTTTCTTTGCGATACGAATAGTGTGAGTTAGTTTGTTTTTATATTGTTTGTATTTCTGTTTGGTTGCTGGTGTGTTTATAGCTGGCAGGACCACTTAGCAATCCATTGTGCGTGTGTCACTAAATGTGTTTTTTTTTAGTTGAAGTTCAATTGGGACCAAACTTCTGTCAGGTGCACCATGGGATCCCTCATATGCTGATGAGGTCAAAGGTCATGTGCCAAGGTCAAAGGTCATGTGCCAAGGTCAAAGGTCATTGTAGCGGACCCACAGCTTATATTCTTTGATTATAGGGAGCATGCAAGCCGATAACCGCTAAATTCTAGTTTTTCATTTTTAGCTTCATAAGAATGAAGCTAATCTAATCGGGCCGATTCGGCAGAGCGGGGCGAAAAAGTCTATCTCCGTTGCACTCGATTGAGCATATATGTTCAGAATTGGTAGGGTGAAAGTGTGGGATGTGCTCTTCAAGATGAATGAAATTCGTAAGCAAAATCGGTCTAGAAGTGTGTTATTTCTGGTTTGTTTTTGTGTTTGGCTGTTTTTTTGTCGCATGTGTAACCCCGTCCCCAAGATAACCAAAGTCAATACTCACGTGCATGTTTGTTGTTGTATACGAACGCAGGGGGAACGCAGCCATTGTAAGCGTGATTTTTAATAGCGACACCTAGATTAAACGCATGCACTGGAATAACACAACCAAAGAATCACGGATATGCACTATTGCTCTGTGGTATGACTGTGATGATACTGGTTACGTACACACCTATGGTAAGATGTTATGCACTGTTTAAAGTTTGTCATGTGCAGGTCATTTGTTGTTAATTAAATATTCATAAAAAGGGCACTATTGATGTGAGAGCGCACCATTATATTGTAATGTGTTTGGGGGTGGAAGTGGTGTTTGGTACAGTGTTCAATAATAAATTTAGTCCTGTACGATTGCGTCTGCACTTTGTTTTCTTTCTTGATGTTAGACCATTGTCGGTGCATTGTGGGTAGTGTCGGGCAGACATGCTTTTTACAATCGCTGCACAGCCGACAATTTGAAACTCAAACATTTCAACTATTGAGTCAATATCCCCACAAAATCGTAGTTGCATAACATCGGGCAACTATTGAACTTTGGTTTGGTTGTCTTTTTTGGTTTTTTCTGTTACGCTGGGCAAGATTTTTGAGGAAAACTTAGAGACTATCGGAAAGACATCTTGACTGAAGGATGGACACCGTTTGACGATGATTGTCATGCAGAAGTCACCCTAAATGGCTGGGCGCGTGGATTGAGTAGTAGCGGTTCTGTGTGTGGGGCAACCCAGGTTTCCTAGTAATCAAGTATCCAATTCAAGAATGGTTTGTCAATAACTGTGAGTATGCTCTCTTTTATAATCGTCATATGGGCGTTAACAGCAAGCCTGCCAAAGGACGAAAAAAAAAAAAATGGAGCCCGAGACCGAGTTGGTTCAGCAGGGAGGGGGAGAAAAGTAGTTTGTATATTCACACACAATGGCGTATTCTAAGAACTCCAGAGTTCTTATACAAAGCCATATTCCGCAAATATTTTGATATCAGTTAAATGTGCATTATCATCAAAGAACAAACAAATGTGCCCTTTGTATAATAGCCATTGGTTTCAAGCACATGATTGTCAAACAAATCCAGGACCAAGACCAAATCAAGACCAGACATACAAATGGTTCAATTAGTGCAGACAGTTATGTAGGTGTCTCAATTCAATTCCCATGGTTACCTCTGCTGCAAGGCTTGCCTATGGGGTCAAGGTCGTTTGCTTTGTGATTTTTGCGAAGGATGGAGCATGGTGGGGGGAAATGCCAAGTATGAGCACGGGAGTTAGTTTTGGGCATTATACAGAGAATAGGAAGTTAACCATGGGAAAATGCTGGCTGGTAACATGCCAAATCTCGCCAGTAGCTTATTTAACTCAAGCACTACTAAACTAGACAGCACAATTAAGTAGTATTGAGACATTAGATAGTGAATTAGAAAACAATAAATCTCCTATAGCAACTTATCGACCAACAGAGGAGACATGAAGGGCTCATAGCAGGGGAAAGAAAATACACAAGGAGGTAAAAGTACATATACACTGGAGCGAGGACAAACACACAGGAAGGACAACACACAGGCAAGGAACCATAAATAAACCATACATTGTAAACAATAAAAGTCCAAAAGAAGGGTCTCAGACCACTGAAAGTCTGGTGATATAAATTTCCAAAGTTTAAAGGAAAAAGCTGTGGAAATAACAGTTGCCTGGAAACACATGATCCAGACCTGGTAGTGGGTACTGAGACCTGGCTTAAAGATTCTATACATAGCAGTGAGATTGTTTCCAAAAAAATTATTCGGGTCAATCAGGAAAGATATAGAAAAATAGTGAAACACAAAAGAAAGTATTTTTGTATTCGCAGGGTGGACCTTGAGGTTGACTGTGAAATAATATGGGCGCAAATTGAGATGGTTAATTGCAAACCAATTATTGTTGGGGTTTATCTTTGGACCACCTAGCTATGACATGGGCGTATGTAAAGATCTGAGGGAAATTCCCGAATAAAATAAAAAAAAATCACCATAGCATGTTTGGTTGCAGGGGGAGATTTTAATATGGGTGGTATAAATTGGGAGTCGCAGGGTATAGCGGTTTGCTCGAAACCAGGGTTGTAAGAAAATGATAGAGGCTCTGCATTCTGCAGACTTTTGTTTGACAGATCATTGAAGACCCACAGTTTGGAGATTAGAATTTTAGATCTGTGTTCACCACAAATGAGCACAATGGTTTTAAAAAAGCTACCCACGGTGCAGGAATCAGTGACCAGGATGGTATTCCAGCTGTTGAGGATTGAGATTGATTTAGGTGTCTTCAAAAGATCAAAACAACCCCAAGGAAGGTGTTGTTTCAATTCGAAAGCAAAATATGCTGCGTTGAAAGGCTGAGGCCTTATTGGAAATCAGCAATGATTTTGCAAAAGAGGGACCTATCTCTTGTTGATGCAAATAGTCTTTGGATTGATTTCAAAAATGGGGTGGTTAGAATGTCATTGAAAATCATTTGTCCCATCTAAAATGCAAAAACCAAACAAAAACATGCGTGGATTCCCCCAAAATCAAACGTCATCCAAAGACGTAAGCAAAGGGCTTTATAATAGGGCAGTTAAGTAAAGCGAAAAACAGGAGGACTGGAACCATTTTTACGCCGTCCATTAAAACTGGTTAAAAAAGAAACAAGGAAATCATATAGGGGATATATTTTGAAAATGGTTGGCATCTACAAAGCAGATGTTTAGCTTTTTAGCTTTAAAAACTCACTCAGAAATGACAACACTAGATTCTGCCTCTTAAAGACCCGATAGGTGGTAAGCTTATTATGATTGTCGAAGAAGGCCCAAATTTTAAAACCAATTCAAATCACAGTTTACTATTGAAAATTTGGAAAATATCCCCACTGAGCCTGAAAGCGATGTTCCATCTATGCCCTGAAATTGTCTGGAGGAAGACGGATGCTAACATATAGTGCTTGGTTTTGAAAAAAATCCATCTTGTTTAAATTTAAATTCACTGAAATGAAAGGGGAAGTAACGGTAGCCCTACCGAAGTACGATTACGTAAGTCCGAAAAGGAAATATCCCATGATATGCACTTAACGATTTGTTTAGGTGCCTTGTTAAACGTACGGCAAATTAATAAGTGATTTCAATATTTAGACAAATAGATGACACTTTTTGATACACTAAATAAATTAACAAAGTTCAATAAAATTAGGAAATTAATTTTTTAGTATAGAAGAAAAGAATAGACAAAACAAAACAAATTTGGAAGTTTTGGAAGTTAAACAGGAAGGCCATGCGAAAGTTCAAATATTACTTTTTGTAAAGGCCAAAACAAAACAAAATAACACAAGCTTGGTTGGTTGAAAGTTTTGCTGTTGACATTTTTTTTAATTTTAGGTTGTTTTTTTGTTTTAAAATTGGTAAAAAGCCTGTCAAAAATGTAACATTACAATACTAATCACTCAGCAATGCCTGTTTCAAAATCGATAGTGTATCCTTCAGTCCTTTGTTGTCAACAATTGGTTAAGTAGCAGAGCACGCCTTCGGATAAATTCAGACTTCGGTAGAAATGCGGAAGTAAATGCAGATAACTCATTCCCCTCTTAATTACTAGTAGAAACAATCACATATCTGTACATACCAAGCTTGAAGCAAGCTAAAGCAAGCTTATAAAATAACCAAGCACTTGAAACAACAATAGAACAACTTGCGGGCCTCAAGTGAAGTACTTAGCTTTTAAGTGCTTGTTTTATCAAGGGGTTTTTGCTGTTCATTTTTGGTTTAGCTTGCTTTGGAATGTTGTAGCTTGGTTCTGGTTTGACTTTAGCTTGTCTTGGAATAAGTTTATTTGTTAGTGTATGTTAAGTCCCCTTTTCAACCAGAGGATTATAGGACAAGACATTTTTTCACCAATCAAGCATTTAATGTTAGCAGTGAATTAAACTGTTATCAGAGATGAATTCAAACAAAGCCTCAGGCCCAGATGGGGTGTCACCCAAATTATTAAAAATCACAGCAAAAACATAGGCCGGGGACACTTAAATATTATTTCAGCACTCATTTGACACTGACGTAGTTCATCAGATTGGTTTGCTTTCAAATATACCCCTATTTATAAAAAGGGCGATAGGACCAACCCACAAACTAACCGTTCATTAAACCTTACATCTGTCTGTAGCAAAGTGTTCGAACACACATTTTAAAGTCGCAATTAATGATCAATCTGATAGTATAACATCATATGTGAAAATTAACATGGCTTTCGCAAAAACCATTCATGCGAGACGCAACTAATAAATACCATCCATGAGATTGCGTCTCAAGTCGACCAAAGAAAACAGGTTGACGTGATCATAATGGATTTTGCGAAAGCCTTGATAAGGTTCCCCACCAAAGGCTTTTACGGAAGTTAAATCGTATGTGAAAACGGGGCTAAAGCATTAACATGGACCGAAATCATTTCTGACAACGCCGCAAACAACGCGTTGTTATTGACGTAAATGTTCTCAGTTGGGTGGATGTTTACTCTAGTGTCCCACAGGACTACAGTCACGGACCTACAGACTTATCGTCTTTATAAATGATCTGCTATGCAATATTAAATCAAGCTCAAATTAATTCGCAGACGACTATGTCATATATAGAGTCATAGACGGTCCTGAGGATGCTGGCATATTACAAAATTACCTAGATAAGTTGACAGCTTGGCAAGGTAGATGGCAGATGATGTTTAATGCACAGAAAAAAAAAAACATGTTTTGTTTTAATAATAACTCCTTCAAGATCTCCATACATAATATAATCTACATTAAATTACTATATGGCTGATACAAACGAATACCCATACTTAGGTATTACAATTGACTCAAACCTGACTGGAATTCACATATTCCACAATAATATCTAAAGCAATAGAACTCTGGGGTTGTCCGCGCAATCGTACTCATGCCACAATTGTAAAACTACGTTTCCAAATGCTAGTCCTGGCCCCTGTAAGGACTATGGTAGTTTCCATATGGGACCCAGCACACACACTAAGGAACTCATGCAGAAGTTGGAAGCGGTACAAAACAGAAGTGCCCGCTTTGTTATGGGGGATTATGGAAGGTACAGTAGTGTAACAGCAATGACGGAAGAACTTGGATGGGATACTTTTAGACTCAGACGGAGAAGTGACGAAGGAATACAAACATCTTTTCATGAAGCACTCCTGGGTCGCCTCGCCATACAATACCGTTACGAAAGATCTTGCGCCCGGCTCACACAATCTTCTCGACATAGTCAATTCCCAAATCACAACAAATAAAAACTGTCTCAAGTACTCATTTATACCAAGGACATTGGTAGACTGGAACTCACTACCAAATTACATCACCAACATAGAGGATAAGCAGAAATTCAAAACGGAAGCCAAGAAACACGTAACTACAGCCAAGAACTAAAGAAACCAACCAAGTCGTCATTGAAAGTGCACCATCCCTACCCGTTTTGCCCCTTTTAGGGGTGTTGGGTAGTAAATAGACCAGAACCAGACCTATTGTTGTATTTTATGAATGTAGCTATTTTTCTTTTTTGAGAGAGAGAGCGCTTGTGATGATTTTCGATGCAAGTCCTCCCTTTATTTGTAATGGTGTGTCTGGCCTCGGGCTGTTGCCATGCGAGCATCACATTTCCATTCAGGTCGGACTGTGGAGCGAACCATTTGTACTCATAGGGTAGCCTACTCTGGGGTTCTTTAGGCGATGATGAAATGTGTAAATGGATATATAATATGGAATCGGTTTTCAAATTTAATGGGAATCAGAGATAGCTGTAGGGTGTTGTGTTAAACAAAATGTTAGGCCCATTGTTGTTTTTTATTATATGTAGCTATTTCTCATACTTGGAGAGGGAGCTTGTGATGATTTTGATGCCAGTGGTGTGTCCATGAAACCTGTGGTTTGTATCATGCTAATATCACACTGACCTCTCCGGCCTCATCAAGGTTCACTGTTGTTATGAGAACTTGACCTCTCCCGGCAGCAACCATTGTGCTCGAAGGTTTTTTGTATGGGCATAAGAGAGCTTGATAAACATCGCGATGCTTTTTTTTTTAAATTTCAAACGCTCCATTTTAAAATTGTTTTGAGTTAAACTTAAATGTTAATGTACTAACATGACTGTAAATGTTGGTATGGAACGTACAAGGGTGGAATCATTGACAACAGGGAGGGTTTCCCTATTACACCTTCCCTGTTCACAAAAGGCGTCAAATAAAACTTGTTCACGGATCAAGGTTCTAGCATGAAGCTATTGTCGTTACTATATTAACTTTATTTACACCTACTATATTCATGGCTATTTTACGCAAAATTGAGGTTTGTAAGACTACATATTTTTGTTCTTATTTGGTCATCTTATAAAATAGACAACCCATACACCCCTTTTATCTAATGTAGTCATCCTTACCTGCAGGCTGCAGGCAACATTTTGTTGCTAATTTGCATTTTACATTGTTTCAACGTAGCTCGGGTGATTGAGAAGTCAATCTCAATATCACATGACCTCATTAATATGCGCTACCTTTGGCATCTATCGGCGAATGAGAAAATACGTACGAAAATCCTGGCGCAACCTCGGTCAAGGTTCAGATTAAATCCAATAGAAATTGCTCTTTCATTCATCGGGTGTTGCCGTTGCTAGAGTGTGGAAATACACCAAATCGTGCTCATTTTAATACCTGAGAAGTTGATCAACATCACGCTGCCCTTGCCGTTTATCGGCTAATGAGAAAATACGTACGTGCTCAATCTAGGGTCTTATACCCACTCCCCTTGTCCATGCTTGGCACATGTTATTATAATAGGAAAGCACTAATTACCATAACAGCCCTGTGGCCCGTGTATTGACACGCGTAAGATCATTGATGAATTAAGAACCATACTTTGGAAAAATGCTGTCCGCAAGTCCGCATCAAATTCCATACTGTTTCTATATATATAGGAGGAAACAGAAAAAGCTAGAAAATGCTTTTGTTTATAAAATAATCGCAGCATAGCCTTCGGCTAAGAAAAAGGGAAGTCTGCTCAGAACAAATCAAGTCGTAATTTTATTCTCTCAAAGCCCAAAGGATTCCTAATTACATCACCTGGGAATTCCCCGTTTTTTACAAAAACGGTGAAAAAAGTGGGAGGGGGAGAGAGTTAGCAGATATTTTTCTACCCAGGTTCGGCCCAGTCGTAAAATGATCGTAATATAGTAACCACAATAAATTGAAAATGCCCTTGTTCATAGGCCCCCTATGTAAGTTATCAGAGCTCTGAATAGAGGTTACAAATTGTGTCCCTCCCTTCAATTCGGCCAAGGTTAGCTCGCAAGTGTCACACCACACTTAGGCCATTTAATTGTTTGTCTCAAAGCCCACCACAGTTTGGAAACCTTATGTGGAAGGGAAGGGGCGCAATTTGTAAAGTTCCGCCGAGCTTTGATAAAGAAATAGGCCCTATGAACAAGGGGAAAGATCTCACAAGCTGTTTCCAGGCTATTTGTCGTTCACTCGTTGTTGTTATGACTATGTTACGATGAGGAGGAAATACGGGCAGAAGATTTAATTGAATGCGATCTCCCTAGGCCTATTGGTAGATGGGTGCCTCTTGACCGAACGAAGACAGAGGTTGTATTGGTTAGTGGATCATAGGTCATTAGGGGTCATTCAAGGTCAAATGGGGTAAATGTTGGTGTATGGACATGAAACTTGGGGGTGGGGTCGATGCGTCTATTTTCTTGGAGACCATGGGTCGCACATTACTCGAACTTGGTGGGTGGGTGCCCCTTGACCGTCCGAATACCGAGGTTGTATTGGTTTTTGATGCCGAAAATTTTAAAGGTCAAGACAAGGTCATTAGGGGTCATTCAAGGTCAAAGGAGGTCAAATGGAGTAAATGTTGGTGTATGGACACGAAACTTGGTGGGCGGGGGTGATTGATGATGCCGCGACATGGTCATCAGGGGTCATTCCAGGTCAAAGGCGCCGCGAAACCTGAGGGTCATTCATGCCAGGTGATCCCGAAATCCAGTTGATCGTGAAACCCGGGGACCGCCTAGTTCCGTATAATGGCGGTAATGGCAGGAATTCTCTGCATGACATAATTTAATCCTGTACATGATTCTTCTGCGTGAAATTAATCCTGTTTTGGAAAGTACGAAACCTGACTCAGTCTTTGTTTTAAAACATCAACTGTTGATCAGGAAAATAAAATTTATACCTTGTGATTTGATTTGGAAAATAAACTGCGATTATTATACAAGCAACGGCACAGTAAGATGGATTTTTGCCGTATTTTTCCGTTTTTGACTAACTACAACAAACATGAGGACGGAAATAGCTTTTTTCATCTATAACAATGTCAGAAAGCGACAGACACAATGTTTTCTTGACGAATGATGAAAAAATAAAAAAATGGGATATGAAATTTCGTCATCCAGCAGGAAGACAACGTGAATGTTGTTAGTATCACGCTGGTGGCTATGTACAAAAAATTTAATCACGATTGTCTTAGGAAAAACTAGCTAAGCGCAACCATGATTTAAGAACAGTCCCATGTAACATTTTTGTTAAGACCCACTAAAGCCTGATGGTACTAGTCTGTGTATCTGTCTGTCTGTGGTCAAATGTTTACCCCTAACACATTGGCCCGCTGTTTCCACTTAGGGGCCTATATGCACCACCTTTATGTCACTTGCATGTAATGGTCCTTGTTAGGTGCCCCAACATTTCCCCTTCCCCCCGAGTGAGTCCACAGGTCAATTCCCAAAATGGTCAAAAATACGAATTACTGGTGTATTTTTGCATGTGCGATCGTTTTCACTTGCTATAGAGCGCACTGTACTGGTGAAGTGGGTGTAATCCAAATTTGTTGTGAGGTCATGTATTCCTACCCAATGGCAACTTTTGAGTACATGTTACATGTTAGTACAAAATTCAAACCACTACCTCCACTCAGTCCAACCACTTTTCCTTATGAAGCTCACACCATTGGTGCTCTGTTTTCGGCCACTTTTATTTTTTTTTCTGAAATTAAACTGTTCCAAGTGAGCAAAACCTACAAAAAAATTTGCTAAAAGACTAAGTCTAAACAAAGCCCACAGTCTCTAAGTTTTTTTCTGTTGCCTAAGTCAGTATTTAATCTACCGGCATCTAGCAATTTTTTGATTGGGTTACTTGGAAGGTGATATCAAGTCTGAGCACATTGGAGATTTCAGAATGGTGGTATCATTAAAAAAAAAATATAGAAGCACTATTTTGATTGTTACTCAGAGGGCTATTTTGTATTGTGTCCTATAATGAGCCAGCCAAACAATTTGTGTCATAAGTGGTAGTGCCCGGGTGGGGGGGGGGGGGGATGGGGTTAACTACAATATAGGATGCCATCAGCAGCGTAGAAAATTCAACACTGAGTTTGAACACAAGAACATGCAGTGTTGACAGGCATGCGCGGATGTAGAGACCATTACCACATACTAATGCTAATATGTAGTTGTAATTCTCCCTAAATGCAATTGAAATCAGCATCAGAAAACAATGACATTTAGTAAAAATGTTTCAACAGCTTTTTACGAATAGAATGATCTTTTCTTTTTCCAGACATTGTGTTTGTTGAGCCAACCTTTCCTGTTTGACTTGCCCTTGTCTAGTGATGCCGTCATTTTTATCACCAAAGCAAGATTCATCAATGGAATCTTACCGATAGATCAAATTAGGACTTGGCCCACCTGCTCTCATCATTCCTTTAAAAAGCATTTTAAGTTAAGGGGATACTTAACAACAATGAATGTTGTTTCGTAGTAGTAAGTAGTAAACCAAAGTTATAATTTGGTTTGTCCCCCCGCTACCAGGGGTGGCCGGATTCACCTTATATTCACAGCATACTGCTGTGTGAGGATTTATTTGGAGCAAGAGATATTGACTGGTTGCTTTTCCGGACGTCAATGTGCTAGATGGCCACCATTAGCTCTCCCAGCCGACTTCCTTTGGTAGATCTACTTTTTTATTCTACCAGGTAACCGCTTCCCTCCTTATTGGATATCAGTAGAAACCTGATGGGGGTGACCGTTTAGCCGCCGACAACCCGGCCCTGGAACAAGCGTGGTACTGGTTACCAGGATATACCAGTAGTAGGCCCCGCAGAGAAGAACCTTACCTATTAGATAAGGCAACAGGGGAGTACAGCCACTTTAAATTCATTATTTTAAGTGAGGCATTTGGGAGAAAATTCAGCATGGCAATTCCATTCTAAATTTATTAATAGCCTTATGTCTTGAAGAATTGTGCATTTAAGGCACATTTTTATTACCATTATTAGATATCACACATGAAAGACCATTGCAGTGGCTTTTACCTTAACTCTCATCTCACCTTTGTCAGCGTATACCGGAAAAGTTGCTAGAGACCGTGTTATCTGGCATCAACACAGTTGTAGGGCCAAAGAAAGGAGGACCTAAGCAGACCCTCCAAATGCAGGGAGTTCATCAAGCCTATTTGTGAGTATCATGTTGGTTGGCACAGTGTGGAAGTCTCATTTATTATGACAACACCATAATAAAACAAAATTATATCATTTTAGTTTTTTTGTATTTTGAAACTAATTTGGATTATTTATCCCACTAACTCAATCTTGTGTAACTTCCATGCGGATAGGTATCATTTTTCTTTAAAAGACTAGTTTAAATACAAAACACCACAATCTTTCTATGATGGAGAATGGGCATCCGAGGGTGCTATAACAGTCAAATCATACTTCGTAGGCCGCCAAGGCAAGATTCCTGCTATATTATGAATTTTTCTTCTGTTTGCAGATGTGGAAAGAATTTTGTATTAATTTTTGATGGCTATTTTGAATTTGGCAGCCTCAAATGGAATAAACTGCTTGAGGTGTGGTGGCAGAAACTTATTCAATCAGCAGCTGTAATAGCTCTTCATGTCCCTAGGAGCCTACTACATACATCAATTAGTCAAATGGGGTGCCAACTGCTTAAAATTCTTTGATAAAATTTATTGAGACAATTTGCAGGGGTCAAATAAAACAATGTGTTGGAGGACACTCGCTGGCAATTTGTCAAGACCTGCTCAAAGTGATACTTGGGGTACCTTATAGTGTACACCTCATCAGTGAGGAATCCCAACTGTGAAGCAAGGCATTAACTCAATTTAAGAAAAAACGTGTTGAACATGTTGTCATATGTTAACATAGTAGATTCTTAGATTTGCAGAAATATGCAGTTTGATTAATCTTTTTCTCTCTTCAGACTTGCCGAGGTTTTAGACCCACACAGGCCTACCTGATGGTCCAAAGTCTCCAGGATAGTGCTGAAGGACTATGTTAAGGTAGGTCATGAGTAGAGATGAATTGGTGATATAGGAATCACTATTACACGATTTAGGGGAATTGTGTCATTCATGTAGATGCAGTCTATTTAATTGCTGCTGCACTAGCCCTAATTGTTAACTCCACATTCTATTGTGGCACAGTAACCACAAAGGCTTGTTTAGCTTTTTTAGGTCATCCGATGAAATGGGAAAGACCTTATTTTAGAATGATTCATGTGTGTGTGTCCGTCCTTATTTGTGTCAAACTTTTATGTATTCACCTTTTGGGGTAACATATGTTGTCTAGCTTTTTACTGTAGTGAGGGATAAAGTTCATACTTGGTATGCTTTTATATTAGAACAAAGGTCTTAATGTGGGGTAAAACAGTGAAAGAGCAAATGTCATTCAGGGGGTCACTGAGGTCACATCTTGTGCATGTGTACTATACTTTTGTTTTAAAAAAAATGTCTAGCTTTTTATGTGGTATGGATCCAGTTGATACTTTGTATGCTTATATATAGAGACAAGTGGGCTTATATGGGGTAACAGATTTGGTCGAAGGTTGTTCACGGCAGATGGTCTTTAGGGGTCATATCGTGCACACATGGTATATACTTTTGGTTAAAATGTTAGTTCAGCTGTTCAGTTTATGATGGATCAAGTTTTCATACTTTTTAACATTGATACAAGGAGAGTTATGCGGATTAACTAATTATCAAGTTCAAAGGGTCCATTCAGGGTTCATTAGGGGTCCTTATATTGCTCTACACTTAATCTTTGACCACATCTTGACACCTATTTGGCACAGCTGTCCCTATCTAAAATTAGGGTAAGGGTTTAGAATCATCAGATTTGAGTTTTAAGGTTAATTTTAGGTTGTGGGTTAGTGGCGGGTTAGAGTTCAGTAAGGGTTATGATAGGACCACACAAGCTCACAAAATATAGAAATGCCCAAACTCGCCCTTTACACTCTGCCTTCATTGAAAAATTGGAGAGACCCCATTCCTTGCCAAATTTCCAAATGGATTATTTAACTGAAATACAGTCACAACGCTTAATCACTAAACGTTATCAAAGGTAAAACAGCTAACTTTATTTATACAAGGTCATAACCTCCACTTTTGTATTATTATCATCTTTAGGGTAAGCTGCTATAATTGCCCCTGTCCACCAGGAATAGACCCCGAGGTGTTCAGCCAGTCCCAGGTGCCGACAGAATCAAAACCACATGCATCAGGACAAGACAGGACTTATGCATCCATGCCATCTATCACTGCTTAAGGTAACCAGTAAGCTATTAAGTCACTACAAGTGCCAACCCACTACACAACATAACACTTAACAAGACAGGACTTATTGCATCCAGGTCACTTATTACGTCGCTGAAGGTACCTAAGGTAGCTATGAACAGTCAATAAATCCAACCAACATACATCAACCAACCTGAACAAGACCGGACTTATCATCAAAGGCCCAACTAATACTGCTGAGGTACCAAGGTACTTATACGTCAATAAAAGATGCCAACCCAACATAACATCAACATAACCTGACAAGACAGGACTTATGCATCCATGCCACTTATTACGCTGAAGGTAACCCACAGGTAAGCCTATGACAGTCACTAAGACCCAACCCAACATACATCAAATAACCTGACAAGACAGGACTATGCATCGCAGGTCACTTATTACTGCTGATGTACCAAGGTAACTATGAACAGTCAATACCGATGCCAACCCAACATACGCAACATAACCGACCAAGAACAGGAACTTATGCATCCAGGCCACTTATTACTGCTGAGGTACCCGGTACTATACCGGCACTAAGATGCCAACCCCATACCAACATACATCCCAAACCATACAAGACCGGACTTATGCATCCAGGTCCTATTATTACTGGCCTGAAGGTACCAAGGTAAGTAATGCCCATCAATAATACAAGATGACCCAAGCTAACATACAACATCAATATAACCTGACAAAATATTGTTGCATTATAAAAAAAGCAGAGATGGTCTTCTCTAGATTGCTTTTGAAACCAGGATGAAGTTACTCAGTTTTTGTCTTTTGAAATAATATTGTAATTATAACTTCAATTTTTTTCAATCACAAAATCAAAATTTTCACAATGTATTTAATTATAAACCCCCTTGAAAATAACAGTGATGGTCTGATTGCTAATAGCCTCGTCCCCAGGGACCCCAGATTTTGTGAGTAGTAGTCAAAATTTTGGCATCAGAAGAAAGCTATTTTTTCATTTACCCTGTGAAATCTTAGGGTTAAAGGATGTTTGGTTTGGTTGTTATGAGCGAAAATATGCCCATTTTGGGTTGACCAATATTAATTTTTAAGGAGTACTCTTTGGAGATTACAAAATGACGTTTTTAATCCTCACTTCAGAACGGGTTGAAATATTGGCACAAAACTTTACAGATGGGGTTTTTGGGGAAGGCCATTCTATCAAGATGAAAAACTTATAGACTCAAGTTGGGTCATCCCCCTTTAAGAAATAAAGGGTGATGCAGTATCATTTATGGGTAAATAATGTGTCCGAGATAGGAAAAAACTAAATAATGGACAAGGCACATTATTTTAAAGTTATTCCGACTGAGGATACATTATGAATCCACAGATGATACTGCAACTATTCTATTACCTAAACAACTTGATTTATTAAGAAAATGCATTTGCAACCCATTATTGCAGAAAATTAGGCAGTAAACTGACCAATCAGAATGCTGCATTTTGAATAATGGGTAGCAGAGGTAATAGAATGTTAAATAGGATTTTTAAGTGATTATAGTTACCATAAAGTGTCCTTGAAATTGCACTTGCCCCATGTCTAATAGGTTATTATCTAGGTTACAAAGTCAAAAGGAATCTCTTTAATTATTTAAAGGTGCATTTTGTGATTCCAGCACCTTCTGTTTTATTCATTGCTCACAAGATATCCTTGAGAAAAGCATATTCACAAAATTTGAGTTATCCCAATCTTGCGATTTTATGTTATGAGCAATTGCTTGTTTCCCACGGTCCCATAGGCCACTGTGCTGTAATTTCTGTCTGTTTACGGACAGAAAATACAAAATTGCGAATTTCTTACATATGTGACCGAATTTGCACGCAAGATTAGGTACACATGGATTACTAAGGCTAATGGTTCAGATGATGTAAAAATCTCAACTTTTTTTAGGTAAGTCGGGGGACGAGGCTGTGGATCACGAAATGCCCCTTTAATATAAGAAATAATAATAACAATCTTGCTTCTATATTTTTAAAGGTCAAACTAGATGCTGGCAAAAAGCTTGATGACGCTTTTTTCAACGAGCAAGCTTCTGCAGCTCACAGTAAAGGAGCCCAGGGTGTCAAAGGCTTCAGCCGAGTTGCTGGTTACACATCCCATCATGCAACAGGAATGACATCAAGCTCTACTGTGGCAGGTATTGAGAAACCTTGGAAGAAACATAACAATAAAAAAAGGAAAGAGAAACTAAGGAGAGTATACAACCATTTGGATGATCACTAGTGGGCTATTTTGACTTAAAGAAAAAAAGGGGGTTTTATAAGGTGTCATATATCCACCCAAATTGTGCTCAATGTTCTGAGCAATTAGGGCAGCACATCAGAGAAATTAGCAAATATCCAGAGCAGATTTATTGGGAAGAAATCAATTTTTCAAAGCAGGAGAAAACCATAGCACTAAAAAAAGTGATAAGTTCAGTATTCTTCCACCACATCCATCAGCATGCAATTTGTTCAGTTGAGGCTACCAAATTCAATAGAGTGGTGGCACAATACAAAATTCTCCCCCCCCAAAAAAAAACTATAGTCCCATTTCTCTACCTCTGAGCAGTGGTGTCTTAAGCTTGATGTGGCTTTTACATGCGTCAAGATATGTCGTCCTTGTGCGCGCGTGTTAAAACACATTTGCTATAAGCCAGCGCATGGTTTACTGGTGCGATCATCAAAGCTCGCGCTGACGTCACTGCACGGAAATAGGGAAGTGGAATATAGCAGGGATTGTAAACCAAATTCACAGAAGATCACAGAAAGGGTACCTGGACTGGAATCCTAAACTGCAATCTCAATAGTGCAAAGTTAGGGATTTGGTCATTTGCATATCCCACCGTATGGAATTTCAGTGTTGCAAGATTAGGGAAGATCCATTACACTAAATGTGTAATAAGTAAGTTAATAATAAAGGTAAAGGTAGGTCCCATACTCAATGAGCGTTGGGGGGGCACGCTGGTAGAGCAGCAATGCAAACAAAGCCTCAGCATTATGGAGTAGGGTGGCCAGTTCCTTTCTCCGCCGCCTGTACCTTTGCCAGTCTAAACAGACCAGCTACCCATTTACAGCTGGGTGGACTGGAGGTGCCCCTGCCAGAGATCGAACTCACAGCCTATGGGTAAGGAGGCGAGCGCTCTACCACTACCCTATCCCGCTACCTCAATTTAATAATAGACACTCTTTTAAGGAAATCGGCCTAAATAGTAGTCCAGCCTTGTGCAGCCAGGTCATATGTGAATTGGAGCGGATGGTACCCATACTTAAAGGTTATTCAAAATTAACTTGTTCCTCCCCCCCATGCATTTAGAGATTTAGATTTCTTTCAATAAAGTTTTTCTCGTTATGGATTACTTGGTTGTAGCAACCAGAGACACTCTATAACAGTAGGTATGCTGACACTCAGTGAATATGACAGTGCATTATAAGGATATAAAGTATATTGAAAGTATTTGTATTTACAACTAAAGGTAATTTGCTGATATTTTGATTATACTAACATTGTAAACTCTTGGAATTCAGTAGTCTTTGGCTGAGCTGTGTGAGGAAGGCTGTGGAAATACCCCAAGAGCAAGAACTCTGAGTCAGCAATGCATTTCAACTGGCCCTGTAAGTGTTAAAATGCACAAGGGTGATTTCTCAATAGAAATCAATGGTAAAGGTTAGGTAAACATTTTGCCATATGCAAGGCATTTGGATTAACAATAGGGCAGAGTAGTACAGTGAGTAGTAACAGGATACCCAAAGAGGTACATCCAAGAGCCTGTGGGGGTACTAGGCTAGTTGTGAGATGACTGCTTACCTACCATGACATCTGTGTGGGTTCATACTTGATCGGCTGATGCGTGTCTTTTCAAAAGTACTTTGCCGGACTGGATACATGAAAACATACACGTTGCGGGAAAGCATATTTCAAAATAGCGTCTGGGAAATCTGGTGATGAAGTATGAACCCACCCAAGAAGGCATTTTTAACATTTTCTTAGTAGTCACTGAATTATACTTTTAAAGTATAGATTATGTGTGTTGGTTTTACCTCATTAGATAAGGTGTTTATTTCATTACTTTACTCGCTTTTTTCCAGAAATTTTTAACAAATTTCCAATCCATCAAAAATTAATGCAGAGTAGTAGTTATTGCAAAAGGTTTCTACGGTAGAATGTAAACCTATAGACCTACTTCACAGTGGTAGGAATACTTCATGACACAGCACATCAGCCATGAGCAGAGAAAGTTAAATACTTTTTAAAATTTTTTTTTCACCTTGGTTGTTATTTACTATTACTATTAGTTTACTATTTTATTTGACCTTTTTGACCTGTGGATGGTACTTTATTTGCAGGGAAAATGGTGAGGTCACAAAATAAATATTTTGATGGCCACATGGGCATTAACTTTCTTGTCACCCAAATGATTCATGATTATGTTAAGGAAATAGGTCAGATCATTACAATTTGAAAGAGTAAAACCAAAACAGATAATATTTTCAAGTGTCAGGGTTGAAACATTCGAATTGTGTAAAGCCCCCCCCCCCAATTTTGAAGTTTTCGTAAAATTAATTCATTGTTATCGTCTTCCCCCCTCCATGTTTATCCCCACCTGCCTAGAGATTTCGTACATCATGCTTCTTGCAAGTTCTCATTTTTTATGTAGGACACTTACATCATGTTCATGACCCTTTGGCTCGCCTGAAATTTTTCGGCAGAGAATTAGTAATCACTTTCTGTCTGTCTGTCCGCCGTCCCCATTGCTCACTGTTGTACACGATTTATCTGGAGTTACGAAGGGCTACCAATGATTGTAACTCGGGAAAGAGCGGAGGTCGATGAGGTTCTCGGACTTGATTATCCGGGTAGCAATTGTTACGAGCAAGGTGTTTGTACTTGCCGCAGTGGTCATTTGTCAGGTGACAAAAGTGCATAACTATGCAGTACTCTAGTCATGTTGGCTGGAACTTCCACTCCAGGCTTTTTCCTCACTAAGAGTAATTGTATCGCGTTCGCACCCTGAGCATGTAGGAGGCTTTGACACGGAGCTATATTGTGGGGTGTGCAATCTTAGGATCTGGTGTCCATGATCTTGAAGGCAGGAGGCTTGTCCAGGCTTTTCCTCACTGAGAGTAAGTGTCGTGTAGCATCCTGCAGCATTGTAGGAGGGTTTGGACACTTAGTATACTCTGTCCAGCTCGTATGAAGTAGTAGCAACGGCGGGGGCGTATACATTTGAAACGACTTCAGGCGCACGAGTAGGGGTAAAGCATAAGCGCACTGCAACTGAAAGGCGGCACTGGGTGTACGTGCACGTCGACACTTCATACTTAGACGAGACAAAGTATAATTGGTGGTGTTTCAATCTCTAGAATCTTGGTGTCAGTGATCTTGAAGGCAGGAGGCTGGGCATTACCTTGTCACAAACTTCCTTGACCGCAATACTTTACAGTCCCTTATGCACTGTCTGACATGGCAAACCTGATTTCAAAATGCTTGATAGTATGAATCAGGGAGCAGAAATTAGTTTCTTTTTTCTTTAAAATCTCAACTCTACTCTGTCTGAAGCAGGCCTGTAGCCTGGAAGTAATTTGAGGGTGCGATTTTCCGAACGTGGACCTTGCAAGTGCAACGAACAACGGTTGGGGCCTGCCTTTAGGGCCCTGGTGGGAGTGCAGGGCACGAAGCTCCGGAAGCTCTGCAATTTTTGTGGGCCGCCAGCATAGCTGGCAGGACCTTAGCCTAATCCGCTGTGCGTGTGTATTGGTGTGTGACTGTGCGTTGTGTTTTGTCACAAATTGTACGTTTTTTAAATTGGACCTCAATTGAAAAGTTAACCTCAATTGGAACCAAACTTTTTGTCATAGGTGAACCATGCGATCCGTCATATGGTGAGGAGATCAAAGGTCAATGCCAGGGTCAAGGTCAGGGGCGGCCACAGCTTATATTCTTTGAATTATAGCGAGCGCGGAAAGCGAGAAGTGGCGAAATTCTAGTGTGACAATTATAACATTCATTGTTATGTATCAACCAGTAAATGTTCTGTAAATTGTATCTATTAGAAGTTGAACTCGATTCAAAAACCTCAGGCCGGTGGTGGACCCCGCGCGGCAACAAAGAGGAAACTTCAGCTAGTAAAGTGGACTTTGTGCAGATTTTTGGAGGGTGGTTGTGTCGAAGGCATATATGAGTGTCATTGTACTAGAAATGATGGTGTTCAAAGAAAAAGGTTACGCTTCCTTGACAATATGTAGAGCGTAAAGTCGTAAGATTGTTCTGACTCACAAAAAAAAACTATTAGCTTTAGTAAATGTACAAGCCAATTTTAGGAGGAAGATGTCAATTTTTCTTAAATACAAAATGTGATTCTTCCTCAAAAGGTTCTAATTGCAGACATTTCTGCTCTCCCCAAACTAAACCTTGTCTACATTTTTGACTGTTTACGAGCAACTAAAGGTGTGTTATATGTTTATATATTTTCCAATTGTGTGGGTAGCCATCAATTGCCTGATGCCCTCATGTTTTCTTACAATCACATTTTCTTTATGGCCATAAATGGTGTTGGTATTTACTACATACACCTTTATAAAATAAATAATCAAGTAAATAATTAGTTGACCCAGAGAATTGGGGAGATATGGGTGCTAGTCGAGGGGTGGATCCCAAAGACGATCGAGACACGCACCTTTAATTGTGGATGAAAATAATGGGTTGGTGGAGACACAGAATATTTATTTTGTGCTAATTGCATAAAATAATTTGCCTATAAAAATGTGCATAACATTTTGAGTCGGCGGCCAGGTTTTTTAGGGTCGGTTCCGATTACGCTAAACAATTTTTTTATTGCTTCTTTAACTGATGTTAATCTTTGAGAATTCACATTTGACTGAAGACTTGTGATTGTTCCCTTTGCTGTTGAATATTTATGTCACAAAAGCTCCAATGTATTATTTATGCAGATCACTTTGAAGGCGTGGACCCACCTTCCTCACGGGTCGCCAAATTTCGACGCCGACTCGACGTCGACGCTTCAGGTCAATAATTTCTTGCTATGTGAGTCCTGGCGTGTCGTTATTGTTCATTGGTGAGCTTTACCTATAAGGTTTTGAAAGGGGTGAAGCGTTGACGTGTGATTTGTGATACCTGGTGAAAGACGTCGACATATCCATTACGTCTGTCGCGTCGAAAAAATGTCGAAATCGTGCATTTCCTCACAAATCCTCACAACAGCACCATGAAGAATCACCGCAGTCCGGCGGATCAACGACACTGAGAGTCGGCAGCACTGATGAAACTACAAGAACAAATTTGGTGTAGTTATTGTTATCACAAATCATAATTGTTTGCGGACGCAACGGGGGTATCCACTGTTACACGCTGTTGCCAACAAGTTTGAAGTGGTACACCTATAAATGGTTTGTATTGAAGAGTAAAAGATAATCTTTGGATAATGCCGAGATCATGCACTTGATCACGTAAGCTTATGCTACCTCCCTGTTTTGTATAACTTTACGTCAAAAAATCGCATGTGATAAATAAATAATTGACTTGCGATCATCGATTGCCCCGACACTACCATTGGAACCATTGGCTGTAACGTTAATGGACTTTCCTCATTTTATTTCCAAGGATGAACAAGACGTAATATTATTATCACATAGACCTATTAATTAAAACAAACCAGTATGAACTATAGGGTAGGCCCCCTAAACTTAGGATAGGATGAAAAATAAATAACAAATGCTTGTCGCATCGAGAAATTAAAAATTTTAATACTCGGTTCTAATTTTAAAGTACTAAGGACCATCCCTTCCATCACAGCGCCTTTAGTCGGCGGCAAAACACAACAAAGGAAAAAGTAAAAGAGATAACCGGGGGAATCATAAAACCAACAACTTTGACATGGAAAATGATAACCTTATATTCCTATCAGCAAATCGTTTGTACATTAGAGACATGAAATATTTTCCACCTCCACGTTACAAAATCCGACTCGCGAAATGAAAGAACGTAACCAAACCTACAGGGCGTAATGGCCGTCATAGTCGACGGTTTTCCCACTTCGCTCCTTCAAGGGTTCCATCCACGTTCCTTTCGAGCTCTTTTTCTCTTTCTCGATACTTGTCTTCTAGATTTTAACTCCTTACTAAAAATTTATGATTATTATTTCATTATTCTTTCGTATATTGTAAGGTTTTTTTTCGTTTTTTAACTTAATATTTTGCGTTATCGTCACTGATCTTGAACGAGCTTGTGTGAAAACTGGAGCTTGATGTAACACACTGTCACATCGAGACATAATATGCTTTATGTGTGCCGCTCTACCGACCCCCCCCCCGCACATTTTGATCGTTCTTTTTGCCGATTGATCCTGGACAGTACCCCCTTCTTATTGATCCGATTGTTTGGATTTAGCTTTACATATTATGAATATGTTGAAGTTTTTGACAGCATTAATGATTTTTCCCGGCTAAATTCAGTGTCAAATGTTTATTTCAACCAGAGAAGATGGTATTTAAACGAATGAATTACTGGAATCAACTTTTCAACAACCCTGAAAATTATAACGTCTTTCGGGAAATGCAAAAAGCATAATTGAATCACAACCTTATGTCAGGCCCTCGTACAAGGAATAAAATACACGTTTCATCAGCAGCAACATCACAGGTAAATCTTGATCATTAGCTATCATTTTAGGAACCAAGGAATTATCATAAAGACGTGTTTTTTTTTTTTCAGGCGAAATAGTTAACAGCACATAAAAGTATATTTTTTATTTTCACACGTCAGACAAATCCTATTACCCCTGGAGTTACCCCAAGTATGTCTTTGCGCATATTACCGTTAACGGCTATACTGTCCACCCTTACACTTAGTAAACCCTTCCAATAAACTATTATTTATATACTTGCAAATTCTAAATGTAAACACATATTTTCACATTGTTGTGAATATGTTTTTGGTTTAGTATATACCTATCTTCAAAGCCTCTGAGAATAACTTTAACCCAAAAGGAAGAATAACAATTGAAACTATCATAATTTCTGATGTGTGCATCGTGCACATACACATATACATACACACATTATATACACCACACACACTACCAGACACACATACATATACCTACATACAAACATACATGCGCCAAAACCCACCCACCACCCACCACAATGCAAAACGCAAAAAATCTTTGGATGTAGTTTCCTCTTGTCTCTTTTAACTCACCACAGACATCACACACTTCCATACACACACACACCATACATACCCACACCCATCACACACACACACACACAACGTCAATATTGTAAATACGCACAAAATCCAAAATCTTTAGATGTAGTTTGTCACTCTTGGAAATTGGACTTTCACTCCTCTTGGAATTTGAACCCCATTTAAATCTATGGGTATTGTCCTTATGCCACAAGATATGAAGGACCATCCCCAAATTTAGCTTTGTTTTATATTTTATTATATTTTTTGATTTTCCTTAAAAAGGTTGCTCTATAAACAGGAGTGTTTTTTGTGTTCGAGCGTATGTACCCACAGCTAATTGCACTTCTCATGTGGATCCAAATACCTTCAAATATTGGTCTTTTGGTGATATTCTCCCTCCCTTCTTCCACAGAATAGCTTGGTCTTACAACCAACAACTGTTAGAGTATTGCAATGCATTTTGAATAAATTTACATCACTTTATAAACACGGAGGTTACAACACAATAACTCAAAATGATGATCAAAATGCAACATGATCTTTTAAGTGTTGTACATTTATTTCAAAACACCTGTCAAAGCTAACAAAACCTGAACTTGGTCCTGGAACAAGGAACAGTTTGACAATAGATAGTGTTTTTTAACAGTTTACACAGAGTTAGTAAACAAGAGTTGTATTAACATGTTTTGTATACATATTATAATCTTTGTTTTATTGTTATAACAACAAAAATGGTATCTGAAGGAACATTTGATTTAAAACAAACTAAATAATAATGTTGCTGTATCTTTGAAACCTGATTGGACTTGTTTTGTTTTTGTAAAGTGGTGGAATTCCAGGATTTGATCCTAATTGTAGTCATGGTCCTGGAATAATGAACTGGTGAAGTAGGATGTGAAGACGAAGCTTTGAAAATACATCAAAAGCTAATATTGATGTGAAACGTGGTGAATCTTACACTATGCAATGGCAAGTATGATTAAAACAGTAGAGCTTGACTATGTAATTTTCAGTATGGTGAAATGGGAAACGGTGGTGAGCTTCAGATCTGCCAAAATTGAACAACGTGAAGCCGTCACCCTTTGGGAAATAAATCAAAGGGTGAAACCTGACTACCAATTTTGGGGTCAGATATAGTGATACCGTGGTCCGGTTTGTTTTTTTTGTAAAGCAAGTGAAGTCGTGGTGAATCCTGACGTGATAAATAATTGGCCCAGGTGAAGAAAGGTGATGACGTGAGGAGGGTGGGTCCACGCTTCAAAGTGACGCCTGCGTTAGTATCTTGGTCGTTGGTACCTGTTGCTTTGTAAATTCGACCTATTTAGCGCCCTGGGCGCTTAAATCACTCGTTTTAGGGGGGCGTTAATTTTGGTACCCTTGCGTAAGTTACTGTTGACCGCAAAATCCCTATTAGAAAGCTTTAACAACAACACGCCTGCTACGCCTAACTTCTATGTAAGCATTGGTACGTTTCTTTAGCCTTCACAATGCTTTAACTTTAAAATAATGGATTTTTTAATGAAAATATTAGCAGTATAGTGAGGCCCCCCAAGTGAGCACCCTCGCGTTATTTTATTACAGCATGATTATAGGTAGTTGTCGCCATGCCCAAGGGAGATTAAACCCGAAAGCCGCTGCAGAAAAATCGGGAGATCCGTCAGTCTAGCAATAGATACGCAGCGCAATTGAGTGTAGGGAAATGTCCCACTAAACCTGATGTACGAGCTGTAATTGTCGGCGAACTTTTATTATACCTAGACTAAAAATATGATCAAAGAGAATTGCACAATAAAACAACCAAAATAAAACAATAACATGGAACTCTTTTTAGTACAAAGGACTCACCTTTCATAAAATGGTATAGGACCAAATTATATGCAATGGGGAAATCCCCAATCTCCGATAAACATGTGTTCGGTATCTTCAGTTTCTGGAAAGGGCCTGGCGATTTTGTATAATCACAAATTTGCATCGAATGCTGACGGTCAGATGCAACATTTCAAGTCTCATCACGCCTTGTGAAGTCGCTATAGGGCAGGTGGGCAGATCAAGAAAAGTTGAATGAGATGAGTTATTGAAGGTCAGTGCCGTAGGTTCAGAAAAACATACATAATTATCGTGCTACGTCCTTCAAAATTTTAATTTGGAAATCTCAACGTACAACATTATTGGAAGTTGAATTTCATGAATGATATGAGTGAAGGGGAACTTTATTTTTTGCATTGTATTTTGGAAGGTCACATCGCATGTTTCATCATGAAAAGCAGGTATGTGTAGGACTACGTATGATAATAATATAACACGTCATAATGAATGTCGAATGATTGGCCAAAGATAATTTAAGTGTACCAGTTCGGATGCATGATTGACACCGGGGATTGACAGATTTCGCTGTACATTCACCATCGGATATTGCTAGTACGTGATTCGCAGCAGGTCTCAAAGATCCAATTTTCTTAAAGCTTACATCAAAAACATTCGTGAAAATAACAATGAAAGACTGTAAAACATATACAGATTGCATTTTTAGAATTGCTGGCAGCCTGTGATGCCCAAAACAGTGTCTCAAATATTTTGAGAGCCACGTTTAATGATTTCCGAATTTGATTACAGCACATGCCATCGGTTTACCTCCAATCTTTTAATCCCCCAGAAAATCTAAAACTTCTACCAGCTACCTTACCGCGTCTCCTAATTTTGATTGATCTCCTCTTTCCATTTAATGCCGAACCAATATGGATATTTCCTAGTATAAATGCATAAACATGCTGTCGGATGACGTCCGCACCATAGCAATTGCGCGAATTGCGTGAAGTAGCCGTCTTGATTTCTTCCAATATAATTGATATATCGCAGCATTGGCTACAGTGTGGATGTATTTTCCATGTTTGCAGGTGTTAAATATAACCTTGAAAAATGTCAATATTAGCCTGAGAAATACGCCGAAAGATACTAGTACAAATTTAAAAAAAAAAACAGGACTCAAAGTGGAGTGTTCAGAGCAGTGAACCTCTCCGAAATGGAGGGCGGTTAATTGAGACATGTTTTGCAAGTCGGCAATGGTCCGAGGGGGCGCTTATAAGGGAGGGGCGCTAAATAGGTCGAATACGGTAATGCTTTTGATGAAGCGTGTCCCTGGTAGAGTACATTCAAGTAGATTTCTACTGTTAGAGTTGATTCATTTACAGGATGATAAATTTGTAATGGCCATTAACATTTTTTTCCATATTATTGTCCATGGAAATATGGGACAATATTTCCATATTGGAAATATGGAAATAAGTCTGTCACATCCTACAGAATTGGGTCATCAGACCTTGGCATATATATGCTTACTGATGAACCGCGAAATTCTAGTTACTCCTGATTTTCAGTATCAATATCCTCTGCAGTGTTCTCCATATTGTCATACTGAATGTTATAAGAGTTTAGTTTTCATTTTACCACTGATAAACCTGCGACTCACTATCATCTGATGCCGAGCAGACCAAGGAAGGGTTGTTCACTGGGCCAGTGGCTGTTCGAGTTCATGTTAATTGACTCAGTGTCAGATATGCCCTTAGATTCCATTTCATTCTCAACACATTTACTTGTGTTGTCAGCTTGTGAGCTGCTTATGTTCTCTACAGGCAAATCATTGCCTGTCAAGTAAAAAACTCAACAGGAAAAATATGGTAACTTGGATACTTGACACAATCCTCTTCAACCATATTGATGTTATCTTGATTAAGAAGGTGCATGATCTTGGTAGTATCCCCTAGTAATGCAGCATTTTCAACATTGAAAAATAGAAAAAATATTGTAACATAGATACTTGACACAAACCTCTTCAATCACATTGATGTCAATATCTTGATTAAGAAGGTACATGATCTTGGTAGTATCCCCTTGTATAGCAGCATTCTTCAATACACCTAGAAAAACGGATAGAAAAAATATTTGACACAAACCTCTTCAATCACATTGGTGTCAACATCTTGATTAAGAAGGTACATGATCTTGGTAGTTTCCCCTATGTTGTAGCATTCTTCAGCTTAATTAGAAAGATATTGTAATTTGGATATTTGACACAACCTCATCAACCGCATTGACATCAACACCTTCATCAAGAAGATGCATGATCCTGGTAGTATCCCCTTGTCTGGCAGCATTCTTCAGCATACTTAGAAAACAGACAGGAAAAATTTTGTAACTTCGATACTTGACACAAACCTCTTCAATCACATTGGTGTCAACATCTTGATTAAGAAGGTGCATGATCTTGGTAGTATCCCCTTGTATGGCAGCTTTCTTAAGCACACTTGGAAAAACAGACAGGAAAAATATTGTGACGTGGATAGTTGACACAAACCTCTTCAACCCCATTGGTGTCAACACCTTGATCAGGAAGGTGCAAGATCTTGGTAATATCCCCTAGTATGCAACATTCTTCATCATACTTTTAAAAACAGACAGGGAAAAATATTGTAAGCTTGGATACCTTGACACAACCTCTTCAACCACATTGATGTCACATTTTGATTAAGAAGGTGCATGATCTTGGTAGTATCCCTTAATGTTGCAGGCATTCTTCAGCACACCGCCTAAACAAACAACAGAAAATATTGTTACTGTGGATACTTGACACAAACCTCTAAAACCATATGTGATGTCAACCTTGAGTAAAGCAAGATTAGCAACACATTTTTTGAAGAGCGCCCCCATTTTCAAATTATTTTGCACAGTTACGTTGATAACTGTATAGGAAACTATACCTTGACGAGAATGCTAAAAATGCATATTGATCACAAAATAAGGCGATTTTGGTAATTAGAATTGGTATGCCAGATTGGGCTTAACGGCAGAGCTGGAAATGCTCGTTTTTGTCCGACATGATTGAATAGTGCCAAACCCTCGAGAAAATAACCTCTAACTTGGCCTGTCTGAACCTTAAAGCAACTAATGTTGAGCGTAGACATTTAATTGGCGCTATTTCCCCATCTATTTCCATTGGAAGGCCGCTTCCACATCCGTTGTATTATGTATCGGGGATCCCCGATAATAATTATTCTTGTCAAAATTCCTTCCTTCTTTTGGACACATAGACATTTTCGAGCTTAACCATTCACGGGTATAGTTTTTCCTATCCTTACCAGCAATCTTGTAAAAATCCTCCGAATGTTTGAAAAAAGGGGTCTCTTCAAAAAAATGTGCTACTATTGCTTTAAGAAGTACATGAATCTTGGTATTATCCCTAGTAATGCAGCATTCTTCATCATACCTCCAAAAAACAGGAAAAGCCCCAGGGTTGTCGAAACATACCCCGAAGTAATGGCCACCGTGGTAGCCGGTTGGAAGTGCCGAAGACCCGGGACCCAACCACGCTAGTGTGGTACAACAGGGGCGATGGATAGCCAGCCCGGGCGAACCTGGGCATCACCATCATCCACTCACCACTACGAGCGCCCGCAGCCGCCAACCCCCAGGGGTGATTGGCAGACAGACCGCGCTAGCCTTTCACCGGAGCAGCCCCCTATAGGTCTGACCAGGCGTAGCCAGCGGCCTGTGGCTCGCTGAGAGGCTCGGCCCTAAGCCACCCCATCACATCCGCGAAGTAGCCGAGCTACCACCCCACCTTTGGGAGCACCCAGAGCACGGCGGCTGCCTTGGATGAACCCCCCCCCGGACCGGAGCCCGCCTACCCCCCCCTCCCGTGTACGCACCACGAGCGGCGTACCCATTTTCAATGGTCCGCCCATTGAACACCGACAGTCCAATCAAAAAGAGGCGCCGCACGTCAGTGCGGGAACATAGCCTGTGATTGAAACCACAATAGGATGGGATCCACTCATGAATTGATGCGGGGCAAGCCGTACGCAATTTATGCGCCATGAATCGAGTGTTGAGCAGTGAGTTGCTATATTGAATAAGCGTGCGCATAAAACCGTCCAGAAAAATACCAGCGTTGCCGTGGAGGTCTCCCGATACGCAACATCAGGACCCAAACCACTCGGTAATTGAGTCACCAACGGTTAAAAATTTTCCAAACACAGTTTCACTATTTTATAAGTATAACCACAAGCAAATAATAATATACACACACCGACCATATTAATTGTAAGCAAGCAGAGCCCGCTAACAATAACTCCAAACTCACACATAGTCCAAGGCACCAAAGCACAACACTGCGTCAATGCTGCCTTTGTTTGAACCTTCTTTTCCCGCTACAACACAGATCACATGACCGCATCGGCGCAAACAAGATACATAATAAAGCCTCCGACGGTGTAAAAGCCTCCGTTTATTCCGTCTGATTGAGCGCTATAAATACAGTATAAGTAATCCTGTAATATATCCAGATAGTTTATGGTAAGGTAGGAGTATTCCGTATGAGGACGGACATCTATCGACAATATCAACAATCTCAGTTAATTTTGACTGCTAATGACAGAGCTGCGGTAACGCGCATCCGTTTGGTAAGGTGGCCAAAACGGAATTAAGAAAGAGCTAAGGTCGACACGGTGTGACCTGGTGTCCACTGTCGAGAACCATTTCCTCTTTTAGAGGGGCTAAATAGGTATTTTGGGGCATCCACTTCTCCAGACGGGAAATGCATAATGTTTTCAGTCAAACATTGGAAAGGATTCAGGCTTCATTAGGATGATTTATAAACATATGTGTTTGATATTCTTCAGCATACTACAAAAACGGAAAATATTGTAATTATTGAATGTTAACATCTTGAATTAAGAGAGTGCATGATCCTTGGTATATCCCCTAGTAATGCAGCATTCTTCAGCATACTTTGGAAAAAACAGACTGAAAAATATTGTAACTTGATACTTGAACACAAACCTCTTCAACTGTAGTGTGTCCAAATCTTGATCAAGAAGGTGCATGGTCTTGGTAGTATCCCCTATGTGGTAGCACCTTCATCTTAATTAGAAAAATATTGTAATTTGGATCTTTGAGACACAACCTCCTCACCGCATTGACATCAATCAGGCAACACCTTGATCAGAAGATGCATGATCCTGTGTATCCCCTTGTCTGGCAGCATTCTTCAGCATACTTAAAAAAACGACAGGAAAAAATATTGTAACTGGGATACTTGACACAAACCTCTTCAACCATATGATTTCAGACACCTTTGATTAAGAAGGTGCAATGATCTTGGTATATCCCCCAGTAATTTGCAATCTTCAGCATAATTTTCAACAACTTGATTAACAAGGTACATGATCTTGGTAGTACCCCTAGTAATGCAGCATTCTTCAGCACACCTAGAAAAAAGACAGAAAAATATTGTAACTGGAACTTGACAAAAACTGTTTCACCATATTGATGGGTCCAACACCTTGATTAAGAAGGTGGCAGTGATCTTGTAGTATCCCCCAGTAATGTAGCAATCTTCAGCATAATTTGAAAAACACAGGAAAAATATTTAAACTTTGGATTACTTGACACCATCTTCAACCGTATTTGATGTCAACATTTTGATACAGAAGGTGCATGATCTTGGTAGTATCCCCTGTATGGCAGCATTCTTCAGCATACTTAAAAAACAGGAACATAGGAATACACTATAGATAACGTTGACACAGATCTCTTGGAACCAGTCCTCACTCCCGTATTGATTCAACTGTTTAGGCGAGCCCAATTTCAACTCTGCCAGTAATGATTAATAGCGGCCCCAGGGTTGGCCAGGTTAGCCGATCGATATGGGCGATCGATGTTATTGGCCCTTCGAGATTTTGACAAAGCTCACGTTTACCTGGAAGGCTTACCAAGTTTTAACTTGAATGTAGAGACCTATTACACAAGATTCCAAAGTTATTCTCCTACCCAAGCTTCATTTAGCCTATAAAATTCACCTTGTGACAGAGTGAGATCAGATCTTTGGGGCCAAGAGTATACCTTCACCAATTTGACACTGATTGTACAACATCTTCAATGTAAAATTACGCCTCAACTGTGATCACATACTTGGTTTTCTATAATCTGCCGATTGTCTTCTACTGTTCTGAGGAAAGCGTAATTGGCACAGGCGGGTGAAGACTTGGCTCCAAATATATGACTCTCATCCTGTACTCAAGTTGTTGGTCTATATGTGCCTTCTTGCCCCACAGAAATTTGTAAATAATCCATTCTGCAATGGTGGCACTCTTAACTTTGACAAACATCGCTTCGATGTCATGCCATGAGTGCGATGGTTTCCTGCCTGAACCTCAGAAGTACTCCAATCAATGTGTTGGTAAGATCCGGCCCCTGTATTAATTCGTCATTCAAACAACAACCTTTGTATGTGGCAGCACAGTCATATACTACCCGTAATTTCTGTTTTGTCGGGTGGTATACACCATGATGTGGTATATACCACTTCTTGCCCTGTTCTCCTTCCAATTCTTCACTTGGGATCTTCTCAGCATACTTGTTGCTCACCACACCCTCCATGAAGTTCTGATAATCCTCTTTAAACTGTATATTCTTGTTGAATTTGCGCTTTAGATGCTCAGCTCTCTGAAATGCTTGTACTTTATTGTCTATTAAAGGTCTATCTCTATCTCTCAGAGGTAGTGCTATCTCATAATGTCCATCTTCCAATCGCGTGGTCCTTGTAACCATGTCCATGAACCGTTGATCCTCAATGGAAAGCCGCCCACATTGCAAGTAAAAATGCGTACAAATTCCTATATTTTCCCTATAATTTTCTTGTTATCCCTATATTATCCCTATATTGTTGTTTTTGGCCCTATATTTAGCCCTATATTTTTGCAAGGGTGCACTTGTAGCCCTGAATTTGGCTAATTTGCCCTTTGTTTTGTTCAGTTTTGGCAGTCGTTTTGTTTATTATGAATAAAATACAGACTGCTTGCCCAGGTATGTTGTTTTCCTTGTTTGAAGGCTAATGTGGTCACATGTTTATGTGCAGACTAAAGTTTGCAAAGGACATTATGAGGAAATGCTGCATAGTGCATGTTTTGTGCACTAACTGAACATTGAAGTCAAAGAACTACCTGTTATGTTTTATCAGCATTGTGGAAACTAAAAAATTGGCATTTTGATTATTTGCCAACCAGTAGGATACTAGTATATATCAAAATCCAATCATTCAAATGTTTGAAGATTTTTTTTCAGTCTTAAACAGGCACACCTTTTGGAAACTTTATTTTGGACTATTTTTCTCACACGCCAATGGCAGTGTCACTGACATTATAAGCACTAAAGGTGCATTTTTGGCTATAGTTTAAACATCCAACCTCACATGCTAGCTTCGCCAGTTTATGTGTGGAGCACTTAAAATGTAAAGTATTAGTAGTGTCAAGTTTATGTGCAAACAGGGCTTAACATGTGTTTTCTTTTGAAAGGTATCTAAATACTGCAAGGAACTTCTTTTTGTGGATTTCCCAGTATCTTGTTGGAAAGCTAGCTGTAAAAGCTGTTTATTTGAGTAGTTAAGGTACAAAACAATTTTGGCTGTTTAAAAATGCAGGGAAGATTTTGCATGCCACACCCTTACTGCATATACCTGCTTTCACAAGTGCTTGGCTCCATTTTGATCATGGATCATGAAATTTGCATTTGATGCAGGTAGATGCTTTTTGTGTGAGCCATGTTTATTTGTTTCAGGAAGGCTAATTTATGAAGTGACTGACATGAAAACAGGTCATTTTGTTAGCATTCTGCAGCCAGTTTGGTTTGGCTGTGTAAGTTTCATTATTAAAGGATGCAGAGTTGGTAATAAATAGTCTGCAGTCATGCCTTGGTTTTCAATCCAGTTCATTTTAATATCTACTAGCTTTACATAATGTTAGAAGTACAGGTAATTTACATTGGATTGACAAATTCTGATTGGCGCATCATTGTTACACAATTTAGAGAGAATTGTCACATGCATACTAAGGACAATTAGGGGCCGAAATGTTAGCGCCAATTTCAGCTTGTCAAGTAATGATTAATAGCGCCCCCAGGGTTGGCCAGGTTAGCCGATCGATATGGGCGATCGATGTATTGGCCCTTTGAGGATTTTGACAAGCTCAAGTTACCTGGAAGTCTTTCCAAGTTTTTAACCGTTTTCAACTGATATTATGTAATTTCTTGTGGTATGTTGTTAAGTAAACAAAGCAAGAATGTTACTAAAGTCGTCAGACTGATTGATTTCTATAGCAGTGTGAAAATGAGTGTAGACAAGGTGAATTTTATGGTAACAACTGAAGCTTGGGTAGAGAATAACTTTTGACATGTGTAATAGGTCTCTACATCAACTTCTTGATTAAGAAGGTACATGATCTTGGTAGTATCCCCTATGTGGTAGCATTCTTCAATATAATTTGAAAAATATTGTAATTTGGATATTTGACACAACCTCATCAACCGCATTGACATCAACACCTTGATCAAGAAGATGCATGATCCTGGTAGTATCCCCTTGTCTGGCAGCATTCTTCTGCATACTTCGAAAAACAGACAGGAAAAATATTGTAACTTGGATACTTGGCACAAACCTCTTCAACCGTATTGATGTCAGCATCTTGATTAAGAAGGTGCATGATCTTGGTAGTATCCCCTTTTATGGCAGCATTCTTCAGCACACTTAGAAAAACAGGTAAAAATATTGTAACTTGGATACTTGGCACACTCCTCTTCAACCGTATTGATGTCAACACCTTGATTAAGAAAGTACATGATCTTGGTAGTACCCCTAGTAATGCAGCATTCTTCAGCATACTTAAAAAAACAGACAGGAAAAATATTGTAACTTAGATACTTGACACAAACCTCTTCAACCGTATTGATGTCAACACCTTGATCAAGAAGATGCATGATCCTGGTAGTATCCCCTAGTAATGCAGCATTTTTCAGCATACCTAGAAAAAGAAACAGGAAAAATATTGTAACTTGGATACTTGACACAATCTTCAACCGTATTGATGTCAACATCTTGATTAAGAAGGTGCATGATCTTGGTAGTATCCCTTTGTATGGCAGCATCCTTAAGCATACTTAGAAAAACAGAGGAAATATTGTAACTTGGATACTTGACAAAAACCTCTTCAACCATATTGATGTCAACATCTTGATCAAGAAGGTGCATGGTCTTGGTAGTATCCCCTAGTAATGCAGCATTCTTCCGTTGTATCCCCTAGTAATGCAGCATTCTTCAGTTGTATCCCCTAGTAGTGCAGCATTCTTCAGTTGTATCCCCTAGTAATGCAGCATTCTTCAGTTGTATCCCCTAGTTGTATCCCCAAGTTGTATCCCCTAGTAATGCAGCATTCTTCACCATAATTTGAAAAACAGACAGGAAAAATATTGTAACTTGGATACTTGACAAAAACCTCTTCAACCACATTGATGTCAACACCTTAACAAGGTACATGATCTTGGTAGTTTCCCAAGTATGGCAGCATTCTTCAGCATACTTAGCAAAACAGGAAAGGATACTTGACACAAACCTCTTCAACCGTATTGATGTCAACATCTTGATTAAGAAGGTGCATGATCTTGGTAGTATCCCCTTGTATGGCAGCATTCTTTAGCACACTTAGAAAAACAGGAAAAATATTGTAACTTAGATACTTGACACAAACATCTAAAATCACATTGATGTCAAAACCTTGATTAAGAAGGTACATGATCTTGGTAGTATCCCCTTGCATGGCAGCATTCTTCAGCACATGTAAAAAAACAGACAGGAAAAATATTGTAACTTGGATACTTGACACAAACCTCTTCAACCGTATCGATGTCAACATCTTGATCAAGAAGGTGCATGATCTTGGTAGTATCCACTAGTAATGCAGCAATCTTCAGCATGCTTCGAAAAATATTGTAACTTGCATACTTGACACAAACCTCTTCAACTGTATTGATGTCATTGTCAACATCTTGATTAAGAAGGTGCATGATCTTGGTAGTATCCCTTAGTAATGCAGCATTCTTCAGCATACTTCTAAAAACAGACAGGAAAATATTGTAACTTGGATACTTGACCCAATCTTCAACTGTATTGATGTCAACATCTTGATTAAGAAGGTGCATGATCTTGGTAGTATCCCCTAGTAATGCAGCATTTTTCAGCATACTTTGAAAAAGAGGAAAAAATATTGTAAGTTGGATACTTTTCTAGAAACTCTTCAACCATATTGATGTCAACATCTTGATCATAAAGGTACATGATCTTGATAGTATAGCAGCATTTTTCACCATTCACCATTCTTCACCATACTTCAGCATACTTAGAAAAACAGAGAGGAAAAATATTGTAACTTGGATACTTGACAAAAACCTCTTCAACCGCATTGATGTCAACATCTTGATTAAGAAGGTACATGATCTTGGTAGTATCCCCTAGTAATGCAGCATTTTTCAGCATACTTTGAAAAACCCTAACTTCCCACGAAAATTAAAAATTCATACATCGAATTTGAGGATCATTTCCCCCATGGATCACTTATTACATTACATTATCACTAATGAAAACTGTTTTTACGTGGTAAGATAGTTTAAGTTCGTAACTTTCCCTCGATCTTTCAATCACACAACGGGTCACAACAGAGCTCATGGCCTGGTCACATCGATCAGAATTTGTAATCCACACCACACAACTAGCTGTCAGGCTGTTACTGCCGTTTTGTTGATTCCCATTAGTTCCAGGACTTTGTCAGCCCAATGTGAAAATAAAATGCCGAGACCATCTCGGACGTTGCCTGGGGCGGCTGGCCGTAGATTAGCCAGTCGTCCAGGTTCATGCAGAGGTTGACCCTGTGTCGCCTGAGGAAGGCGCCCACTTCCCGGGTCACGAACCGGTGAAAACCCTGGGAGAGGTGGTAAGTCTGAAGGGGGAGACACGTCCACGAGCTCGTACGTCTGGCCCTGGATTTGGAATCTGAGCCAGCGACGGTCTGTTTTTGCGACTGGGACGTGTAGGTAGGCGTATTTCAGATCCCTAGAAGAAGCCCAGCTCCCCTTCAACGGACAGCGCAGAATTTACGCGAGAGTTTCCATCCTGAACTTTTTTGGCTTGATGTACTGGTTCAGAGGCTTCAAGTTCAGGATGGGACGCCAGTCCCCAGTCTTCTTGGGGGCCAAGAGGGCCGAGACCTCCGCCAGAAGAACTTGGTTCTTCGGCCCCCCGGAAGCGGGGTGGGTCTCAGCTGGGAAGTCGCCGGGGGTGTCGCGGTAAATTCTATTTGATACCCCTGTTGCACCACACTCAGCACCCAAGGTACGGGAGAGATCGCTGGCCATTCCCGTACGTAAGAAGATAAGCGGCCGAGGCAGAGACCCCGCGGCCGCCGTGCCCTCAGGATTTAGACTGCTTCCCCTTCCCAGGCGCCTTGCTTTTGGGAGGGGGATGAGCCTTCGTCCTGGTCCCAGCTTCTGAGTAGAAGTTGCCGGGGCTGCGGGCTTCTTGGGTAGCTGAGCCTGGGCCGGCTTCGCCTGCTTGGCGGCGCGGCCAGAAGAAGAGGAGCAGGAATGCTTCTTCTTCTTTTTGGCCGAAGACCTCCCTGAGGAGATCTTCGCCTGGGCTTCCTTGAGCGCCTGTCCTGACTATGCATTCAGCTGAGGCAAGCAAAGAATCACCGAATTGACCTCCAAAGAGGACATTTCGTGACTCTGGCTTGGTTTTGGAAACCTCCGATGCGAGATTGGAGCTCAGGGTGCGTAGGGTGAAACGGGTGTTCTCGCGCCGAAGGAAGCTGAGGCGACGCGCCAGAGACATCCAGGCTTCAGTTTGCTTAGTCACTAGTGAACCTAGGAGAGTCAAGGCATCTGAGGTCTCCGGGAGTTCCACTTTTGCCCAACGAGGATCTGAGGTCGTGGGAGAGGACCATAGAGAATGCGCTTAGGCATATGCCAGAGGTTACCGCCAGGTCAAGCTTCGTGCCTTAACTGATCCTCCCAAAAGGGGGAGAATGCAGTCGGGCGCCCTTTCCCGATGGCAACTTGGCCGCCAAGTCGAGGTCTATGGTTGGAGTCCTCAGGAAGGAGTTTTAATCTCCTTCAGTGGGTGGTCTCACGAATGTATGCATGAGGGGCAGCGTGCGCAATTGTGCGAGATGGTGGGGTGGACGTGAGCACCAAAACCGCAAAGAAAAATAACAAAGTGCCGTGGAGGTCTCCCGGTATGCAACGTGACTACGGTTAAAGAAATTGTTCAAACACAGTTTCGACATATTTTATTAAATAAACAACAAGCATATAATAAAATAAAATGCACAACTTCCAAAGACTGTTTTATTGATAGTAAGAAACTACAAAGAAAAAGAACAAGCTCACATAATACCAAGGCATCCAAAGCACGCAACACGTGCAGCAATAGCTGCCTTTGTTTACCTTTTTTCCCGCTATACAGATCACATGACCGCAACGGCGGTAAGAAAAGGATACACAATAAAAGCTCTCCAACGGGAGTAAAAGTTTAAGCGTTTTCCGACCAAATAGAGCGCTTTAATTCCAGTATGTAATCCAGGAATATATCCAGATAGTGTAGGTATATAGTAGGAGTATTCCGTTTGAGAAGACCAACAGTCCAGATCAAAATCTCAGATGAATTTGGCTGCAAACAAGAGCCGCGATGAACACGCGTCCGTTTTGATGGCATGCCAAAACGGCATTGAGGGAGAGTAATGGTCGACAGGTTGTGACCTGGGGTCACTGGTCGGGACCATTTTATCTTTTAGGGGTGCTAAAATAGGTACTTTGGGGCATTCCACTTCTCAGAAGGGAAATGCATATGTTTCAGTCAACATTGGAAACATGGCAGGAAAAAATGTGTATTTCCCGGGAAGATAGTCACATCCCGGGAGTCACATTTTACATAGATTTCCTACCAATTTTTGTGTATTTCTTTATCTGAAGACAAGATTTCCCTCCAGATGGTCAAATTTCCTGAGAAGGAGCTTCCTAGATTCCCCATTTTTTCCCACCATGATTGGAAAGGTAATCAGACCTCAGTTATATGATTTATAAAACATAACATGTTTTTGACTAGTTCGTAACTTTCCCCCGATCTTTCAATCACGCAACGGGTCACAACAGAGATCATCATCATCATCGGTCGTCCGTGGACGGAATGGAGGAAGCACTGGAATCCAGTATAACAAGCCCAAACTGAAATAAAGCAAGATCAATGCAGTGAGATAGCTTAAGGAAGTAAAGTGTTAAAATTTTGCTTTGGTATTTAAGTTTTTTTTCTTAGGGGTAGGGGTTGTGGGTGTACTGATATGGAAACTATAGAATTAAAAAAAAACACTTTTATGGTTTTATGTAGTAGGTAAGGGTTCACCCCTGCAGAAAACGTTTTATTTTGGATCCTTGCAATGACCAAATGTACTCAAATGTTGATTCTGTTACAAATTCCATTGAAAATCATCTGAAATAGGTACTTTTCATCCTATATAGTCAAAAATGTGAGAAATAGAGCCAATTCTGGATGCTTGTCAGTTCCAATCTTTGCATATCTTTCCTTTTGCATTGAATAAAGTTTTCAAAAATGACCAAAATCAAGTTTATACCAAGAAAATCACATTTCTTACCAGTAAGCTATTTTAAGGTGTAGGGGTACAACAGTCACCATTCTCTATAGAATATTTTTGCAATTTGTTGCTAATTATCTAACACCATTTTAAGGACTATCGAGGGTAACATAACTTATTAAGGTAAGGTCAATTCAATAATATTACAAAATGGGAGCAAACATGCAAAAATGTGTTTTGTACAGGAGGTATAGGAAAATGAGTGGTTATAATACGTACTGCCTGGGTGAAACCTGCTTTGATCTTACACATACGTCAGGTTTACAATAGCATTCTATACCAAAGGGAAATTCTCCAGGAGTTCCAAGTGGATCTGAGAAAAAAGCATATTTCATCCCACCCTAGTGTACACATTTTTGGACGGATTGCGTAGCAAAATCCGGCTTATGAAATGGCAATGTCTGGATGTATGTAAGGATGTGTGTAAGTGTGTGTGTCTGGACACAAAAAAGGTAAACATTTTGCCGTAACTTTTTTTCCAGATAAGCTAGATTACTCAAACTTAGATATATTGTAGGAGGGAACAAGCCCCTACTAACCATGTAATCCATTCCCCCAGGGTCCTCCCCTGGGTCTGACAGGGGGTGGGGAAATGCCAAAAAGGTCAACATTTCACCAAAAAGGTAAACATTTTGCCATAACTTTTTTTCCAGATGAGCTAGAGTAGTCAAACTTAGATATATTGTAGGAGTGCACAAGCCCCTACTAACCATGTAATCCATTCCCCCAGGGTCCTCCCATGGGTCTGACAAGGGGGTGGGGAAATGTCAAAAAGGTCAACATTTCACAAAAAAGTAAACATTTTTCCATAACTTTTTTTTTTCAGATGAGCTAGAGTACCCAAACTTAAATATATTGTAGGAGGGCACAAGCCCCTGCTAACTATGTAATCCATTCCCCCACGGTCCTCCCCTGGGTCTGACAGGGGTGGGGAAATGTCAAAAAGGTCAACATTTCACAAAAAAGTATTTTGCCATAACTTTTTTTCCAGATAAGCTAGAATAGTCAACCTTAGGTATATTGTAGGAGGGGACAAGCCCCTACTAACCATGTAATTCATTCCCCCAGGGACCTCCCCTGGGTCTGACAGGGGTGGGGACATGTAAAAAAAAGTCAACATTTCACAAAAAGGTAAACATTTTGCCATAACGTTTTTCCAGATGAGCCAGGGTAGTCAAACTTAAGTATATTGTAGGAGGGGACAAGCCCTAAATCTTTTTTTCTAGATTAGAGTAGCCAAACTCGATATAATTTTAGTCTATAGACTGAAAGTGTTTAGACCTATGCCTTTGATAAGCTCCTAGGCGACCGTGTAACTGCCCGATATGGAGTTTTGTTGAGGTTTGGGTCCAACAGTCCACTTAGCTTCAAGTGCCTTCCATGCAGGCAGACTGGCTTATGGACTTTTTGGTCTCCACCTTCTTGCGTCAAGTATAGACTATACATACACAATGTACACCCATATTATTCAACGCCCCAGAGCTGCACATACCCTAGGGAGAAAAAGCAATCTGTCCATAGCGCCATTGGCAGTTTACAGATTTTCTAAATGTGGACCAGGCATTTCACCTTTAGCAATGGCTTATTTGACGAAGCACCATGACGACTTGCCATCAGGACATAACTGGTGGTGTGGATTTTATACTGCATCGGCCAACATTTTGCATCAATTTATTGTTCCTTGTTTTAAATGGCCCTGCCACTCAACGTGACACTGCTTGCTGAAATCCTTTCAGGCTATCTTTTGGCACCATGGTTGCATTTCCTCTTTACTCACAGGGTTATCATCACCATACGCATTATGGGAAACAAGATGTTTGAAAGTTATTGCATTAATTTTGGATTAACATTGTTGTGTATCTGTTTGTTTTTCAACTGATCTTGACCAGAGGATATCACCTGCTGCTTGTTCTATGCTGCCCAAAGAGCCTTCAAAGTTTATATTGCACTGCCCCTTGTGATTTACATGTACGCCCCATAGCAAAATATAGACAGTATCGGGATAGTATCCTCTGCTACCGAACAGTATCGTATAGTTTTCACATGCAATTTTGTGTCCATATTGGTTCTTCTCTGGATCGTAATCGGAACAGTATCGCTATTCTACTGTATCATACGGATACTATCCCGCTACTAGCTCTAGCGGATAGTATCGATATTCTACCGACAGTCATCGGATAGTTTGTCACATTCAATTTTTTTTAGCTCCGCATACGTAGTATGCAGAGCTATTGTTTATGGCAATGGGTTGACTCTATCTATCTATCTATCTATCTGTCTATCTGTCTTTCGCTGTCTGTTAACCCTTGCCATAATGCATCTTGTTGCCAAACGCTTGGGGCCATTGGAGCGAAAATTGGTCAGAATAATCATGACCCCAAGCCCATTTGGGGTTTGTGTTCACAGATTTGGTCAAAGGTCACGTGGGCCGATTAAAGGGTCATTCTTGAAAATCTATAAATTCCTTCTTGTGCCACAATCAATCGTTATAATCCACTAGACTTGTTTATAAGAACCGCTGACCCAAGGTCCCTATTGGGTGTTCACATTTGGGGCAAAGGTCATTTCGGCAAATTAAAGGGGCTTCACTAAATCTTTATAAATTCCTTCTTGTGCCACAAATCAATTGTTATAATCACTAGACTGGTTAGAAGAACCGCTGACCCAAGGTCCATTATGGGTGTTCACAGATTTGGTCAAAGGTCACATGGGCTGAGTAAGGGGCATCTTTGAAAATCTATGATTCCTTCTTGTGCCCCAATCAATTGTTATAATCACTCAGACTTGTCTAGAAGAACCGCTGACCAAGGCCCATATGGGGTGTTTCACAGATTTGGGTCAAGATCACATGGACCAATTTAAGGGGCATGCTTTTAAAATCTATAATTCCCTCATTGTGCCACAAATCATTTGTGGATGCGATCAAGCAAAATGAATCTAAGTCAGGATGGGCAACATTTATGATGTTTACTTTTTCATGGATCTTTACAAAAAAAACAAAAAATGCATCAGATAAAAAGCTACACTTTGCTGAAATCCCCTTGAAATTGCCATTATTCCCAAAGATATAATCATTTTGAAGGGTGGAAAAAACCATAGGACACAAAATACTTTTCTCGCTTTTTATTGGCTATATCTCATAATCACTACTTGTGACTTCCGACTCATTTTGGCTTGATCCCATCACATTTTGTGCTATCACCAATTATGGTCAGAAGAACCACTAAATAAAGCCCATATGGGGTGTTCATAGATTTGGGTTAAAGGTCATGTGGCGATTAAAGGGGTCAATTCTTTGAAAATCTAGAAATTCCTTTTTGTGCCACCAAGCATTTCTATTATCACCAACTTGGTTCAGGGAACTGCGACCCAAGGTCCATATGGGTTGCTCACAATTTGGTCAAAGGTCACTTTGGCCAATTAAATGGCATTCTTTAAAATCTGTAAATTCTTTCCTTGTGCCACATCAATTGTTATAATCACTAGACTTGGTTAGAACCGCTGACCTAAGGCCTATATGAGGTGTTCACAGGTTTGGTCAAACATCACCTGGGCCCATTAAATGGGCATTCTTCAAAAATTGGTACATTCCCTTCTTGTCCACAAATCAATTGCAAAAGCCCATCCTAATGACCTGCTGAGCTACAGCACCATTGGTGCTCTTGTTGTCGCATATTGGTCATGGCTCTGGGATATGTATCGGAACAGTATCCGCTATTCTAGGGGTAGCCTTTATCCCGCTACTATTATCCGATACTATCCCGCTACTAGTTACCGATAATATCCCGATACTATAGTATCCGATACTATCCCGATAGCACCTTGTCCAGTGGTCCTTTGTCAGTTCCCGCCAAAATGCCCCCTGAAGGGCGGCCGTGTTTCTTGTAGTTGAAATTTTCCTTCTTTTATGTAGGAGCAACTCTAAAGATGATACAGTAGTTCCAGTTTAATACATTTAAGTTCATCATTCACAATGACACCTAATACCATGGAAATACATTAATAGTAGTGCATGGTAGCTTAAAACACACGATTCAAAATATTCAAACAAGGTAGGGTTCTATACATGCCTTACTTCAACAAATATTGCCAACTGCAAAGAGTTATTATAAACATGCCATACAGCAATTTGAATCAACCAAGGAGCCCACATCTAATTCATCTGGCCTGCACTGAAGGAAGCTTAGTGGAACAAATTTTATGGTTTCTTTTGTGTGCACCACTAACCTGTCATAGATATAAAGTCAGCCCAGCAGAGATAGCGCTGCACAGCCAGAATAACAGCTAGCATTCCCCATACAGAATCCATGGCGAAGTTACATCCATGGATGAAGAATTTCAGATAACAACCTGGGCAGTCACTACATGCATGTGCATTCACACTGAACTGCAGAAGACACAGTGGGTACATGGCAGTAGTTGTACTAGCTCTGAATTTGGTGGAACTTTGAACTTGGTATATCAGTTACAGAAGTAAAGAGATACCAATCATATTCCTTGTTCAAGGCTCTTCTTCTGTGATACCCTTTCAGAACAATATCCGATAGTATCCACTGTGAATCATGTGATATGCTTAGCATTTGATTGTGTTACTCTTGCGATGTAGTACTGAAGGTCCCACTAGCGGATCCCTTTCATATCTAGGTTATCTGAAAGGTTATCCGCTAGTGGGTACTGTTCCAGATACATTGGAATACCACATGGAACATGTCAATCCTACAATTTGCTTGGTGGCTACCCCTCAGATACCTAGTATCTCTTAATAGTATCCACTAGCGGGTAGCTAATGAAATATATCCCAATAAGTACCCGCTAGTGGATACTTTTGGTACCTTCAGATATACAGCAGATATAGTACGCACCTCGGAAACGATCCGATAGTTCGCGGGAACTGTGGACCGTACTTTTTTTTCTTTTGCGTATGCACTGTTCATATCGGGTGTGCCTTCTCATTGATTCATCAGGAGCATTGTATGCAGTACTTTAATCATTGGCAGGAAAGTCGATGACACTCCTGGTGTCAGTATATAAATCAATTTACCCACGCTACTACTCCAATTTACCCTATATGGCACCGCTTCATCCGGATCCATCAAAACTATCTGGTCAATGTTGGATCGCATATCTGGGGGTTCCTTGTGACAATGTGTACGGCTTCAGCAAGGTGATCTTGCCCTGCATCAATAGCTGCCTTATTTTGATATTTGAAGCACACTGGTTTGAAATGTATTTGATGAATTGCGCATGGAGTTCATCCAGCATAGAAATGATCGATGCATGCCATAGCCTGCACCTACTTGTCAGTTGCTGCTGAAGCATGCCTATTGAAATAGTCCCCTTGTACCTATACATTTAGAGGACACGACTTGTTCACGTTTGGTACCTCAACAATACGACACATCGTACAAGTTGCAAGCATATCCTTCTGTTCATCCTGTCTGCATATGTCCGTTAAATTAGCGTCACCACAACTCTGGACATACATCTTATCATCTGGCAATACACTCAATATCATGTATGGGGGCACACACCAGATAAAAAATTTTCTTTCTTGCATAAAAAGCATCGTAAAAACAAGCAAGTGCGACTGAAATTATCATGTCCTCTGATAGATAATAGAAAATCAAAGTGAGCTGGAATACATTATAAATATATGGAACCCTCGGATTATCCAAAGTAAGAAGCCGTTCAATTATCGCTTTTGAAATGAAAATGACTTTTCTGACCGTTTTTTTTTAATTAAAAGCAAAATTAAAAACAATGTTAAAAATCTGTTGGGAATTCTTGGCCTTGAAATTAAATAAAAAAGTTTTTCCTGAAATCTTTGTACTAAATATGTAGAAATCCAGGGCACTCAAAATTAACAAATGGTAGGAATTCCGCAACTTATAAGATCTGCAATGGGGGGGGGGGGGTATTTTTGTGGAATAGCCTATTACCTTCGTTGCCCATGGTCACGTTTTTCATGGTGCATCTTGCGAGGTGATTCTTATCTTATCTTATCGTCCCTGGATGATAGAAAACCATGTACCAACAATATATCACACACCGTCCCAACCCGTTCCTCATCACTGACGGCATGTGCTCCCAAGGTGCTTTTCTGTATTCTTGGCAATCGCAGCATATTCAAATGTAGCATGGTGAATGGTCATTGTTCGCTTAATTAGTTCATTGATGGTATTGTGTTGGGTCGATTTTTTACGATCTCCACCACCCCGGCTGGATTGGCGATGGTTGGACGCGACACACACAAATGTCCGCCAGTTGGTTGTTGCAAATTACGAATCAGAGCATCCCAACCTGGATCGACATACAATATCGTGTGGGCTTGTACTCTTCATACATATCTGGATTCTCGGTCAAAACAAAATGATTTCGCAGAAACACATTGTTGACACCTCACAATGACACAATTCCCATACAAGTTGTCTTTCTCTCCTGATGGAACATGTGTCACGTTGATGGTTGCTTTTATGTTGGAAATCTCCACAAGCTCCATGGTTCCTTGTTGAGAATTTGATGCTCCTTGACCTCTTTCTCAGCAAGATGTTGATGGCAGAGTACACACTTCTTTGCCTAGCAAGCAATGAAAAGCAATGTTATACTAAATTATGACCATTATATATGCACATGTCTAACCAGTTAGCAAACCATCGTGGGATGTATGAGTCGCGCCAGAGTCTTTGTATGTTTTTTAAGTTGACGAATGTCCAGGCCAATATGAGATAACAGCAGGGCATCTAATTTGCAATATCGGAACAACAGGTTCAGATATCTCTCATTGTAGAGTGATTTACTTGAGTCGGGGGCCCTGAAAGTCGAAACATATTGAAAGTACAATTAAGTCATTAACAATATAAAATTATTGTTTGATGGCCGAGGTGGACACTCGTTGGCCTTCAAGGCATGAAGAGGTATAGTTAAATTCTTACGGGCATATTAGGCACATGTCTAACGGCCAAGTAAATGTTCATCTAATGTTCAAGCAGGTTGTGTGTAATTTTGTTTCATTCAAGTTTATCATCCTGGCAATAACAATCAATACATGTATGGCAACACACACACATAAAAAATTATCTCTTGCATAAAAACATGTAAAAACAAAGCAAAGCGACTGATAATTATCATGTCCTCTGATAGAAATAGAAAATTAAGAAGTGAGCTGGAATACATGAGAAATATATGGAAATCGGATATCCAAAGTAAGAAAGCGGTTCAATTATCGGCTTTGAAATGAAAATTGAAAAAAATGGATTTCCTAAATCCTGAAATATCTAGAAATGCAGCCTTAAAATTTAAAAATCTGTTGGGAATTCTTGGCCTTGAAATTAAAATAAAAAATTTATTTCCTGAAAATCTTTGTAAAAATATGTAGAAATCCAGCCTCAAAATTAACAAAATGGTAGGAATTCCCAAACTTAGATTCTGCAATGGGGGGGGGGGGTAATTTTTGTGGAATAGCCTATTACCTTCGTTGCCCATGGTCACGTTCAGGGTGCATCTTGGCGAGGTGATTCTTATCGTCACTGGATGAAGAAAACATGTACCAACAATCAATATCACACCGTCCCAACCCGTTCCTCATCACTGACGGCATGTGCTCCCAAGGTGCTTTTCTTGGTTTCTTGGCAAGTCGCACAATTCAATGTACATGGTGAAATGGTCATTTGTTAGCTTAATTAGGGTTCATTGATGGGAGTGGTGTTGGGCGATTTTTTACGATCTCCACCACCCCGGCTGGATTGGCGATGGTTGGACGCGACACACATGGTCCGCAGTTTGGGTTGTTGCAATTTAAGAACAGACATCCCAATCCTGCGATCGACATACAAGATCGTGTGCTTGTACTCTTCATACATATCTGGATTCTCGGTCAAAAGCAAAATTGATTTCCCATTGGAAACAACATTGTTGAGCACCTCACAATGACACAATTCCCATACAAGTTGTCTTCTTCTCCTGATGGAACATGTGTCACGTTGATGGGTTGCTTTTTATGTTGGACATGCTCCACAAGCTCCCAAAGTCTCGATGTTGTTTAATGATGAATGTCCAGGACAATATGAGAGAACAACAAGGGCATCTAAGTTGCAATCTCGGAACAACCGTGCAAGATATATCTCATTGATGAGATGATTTACGTTGAAGTAGGGCCCTGAAAGTCGAAACATATTGAAAGCAAAATTAATGCCAATAACCTTAAACTGCCTTTTGAGAACTTCAAGAGAGGAAGGGAAGGGGTAAAGGGATAGAAGCTAAAAAGAAGATTGCACATCCGTGGCGGGATTCGAACCCGGGGCCTCCGGCGCACCATTCCCCATGAGCAGGGATTGCAAGCCTCGAGGGAGTCGCTGCCCCGGCCAGCAATTTCGTGCCCATGTGAGTGTTGGTATGATGACGTCATCGCATCTTAGCTCATTGAGTTTCAGTGGGTTTTGGTAGTGATAGGGTTAGACAAGAGAAGATTTCAGTAGCTTCCCACAATGCATTGCTTCCAATGGAGGATTTTGTACAGCTACTGATGTGAATCGTTAGAGATGAAACATGGCTAAATTGACAGTACTGATCACAAACTTCCATTTTAAGAATGTTTCATCTCTAATGATTCACATGACTACCTGTACAAAACTTCCATTGGAAGCAATGCATTGTGGGAAGCTACTGATATCTTCTCTTGGGTTAGACAATATAAAATTATTGATTGCTGCTTCTAAAAATAATGAAGTGCTTGTACCACAGTGGCTACCAGCACCAGCTTCACTCCAAAAAAAACCTACCCAATTGATTTGTGAATAAGTAAGAAGATACACACAAAACAGCAAAACAAGCACATTACACAAATAAACACACCTCCATCAACCAAGAGGGCGACAATGATTGTGCCACTCCTCACAAGGTAATCTACTATCGGCTTCAGGTCTCTAACATGGGCATCAATACGGTTGTATGGACTTCAGTTCAACACGAAAGAAGGTCCGGTAGTGGGATGTCCTGAAATTTAGAAGAAAACGTTAAAACAGAAATGCATTTAACAGTCAAAACCTAAATTGTTTGCACACAATTCCACGCAAATGATTCTAAAAGCATGCTCTTTCCTCCACCGTAGGTAATTGTTTTGGTTTTAATTTATGTAATAGTGACTAAACTGTATCACAATCTAAATTACAAAGATTTGAAATAAATCCAAAATTGTTAGGTGACCGATCCACTGTTAGTAAATCTATAATGAATTTGAGTTTTAAATATATTAAAGGCAGGCTCAAGAGATTTGGAAGTATAACTTGAGTCTTCCACCGTGTATACCCCACCCCACGGGTAATTTAAAAATCTGAAAACATTGAAATGGTGTAGTAGGGTATATGTACCATGCATGATATGGAACTTTGAGTCTCTAGGCTTTTGCACATGTATAAACATTGATAATGAGCTTTATCTTATAGACATGAATAGTTGAATCTCATTGGTTAATAGGCCAATTAATATATTTCCGTATTGTGTGGTAGGAATTTGCTAACCATGTCATATATTCCCGTATTGCGTGATGATTACACCAAGTATTAGACCCCTACTTTACATTAAAATCTATGTGTGTTGTGCATCTATGGAAGAGACTGCTCTGCCAGCCCTCTCTGAGAAGCACAATCCAATATGGCCCTTTTTGCAACACACTACTGATGCTGCAATGCACAATACATTGATACAGTGATTTATTCCTGTGTTCTTCCTGTATAAATACATTTTGAAATTCCCCTGTGTTTTAGAGAAGTGGTGACTACTGCCAGGAAGTCTTTGAAAGAGTTGAGTTTTGTTTCCCCAGTCTACAGTGCAGTGGTCAGGCATACTCTGCAGAATTCAACTACTGTGCAGTGCCTCTGACATGACAGCCTGGTCTAGGACTGCCTTGTTGGGCATTGGGAAAACTGGTCTACAGTAACTTATTTTATGTTGTTGTTGATTTGTACTTTGTAGTCCTCCATAGATAGGCCTAGACTAGGCCAGGGGCCCATGGTCTAGGCCTACTGAACTTGTTTTTAATTTATTTGGAACTGTTGAGTGTTGGAAAGAAGAAAGTGCTTGGCCATGACATAACTGTGGCTGTGCTATTCCAAATTTAGATCTGATCTACTATAGGCTTACCACTTCAATATTCACGTCTACTACAGCCTCATGTGATATGGCACCCAACCATAGGTATTTTCCGTATTGCGTGAATAAACAGGGGATAACTAATAGTATCTGGTCTAATACAAAACTTAAAATGTTCACGATCAAACTGATCTGTGATATGCAGCGTTCCATCAGCAGGTAACAAGATCAGATAACCAGAAGGGGTGAGAAGATAACCGGGTGTAGGCCAATCGTGCTGGTGGTAGTTGGAGCCATCATTCAGGATGTGAATTCTGCGTATCTTGTGGCGTTGATTGGTAGCCAGTGTATTTTTACCAACCTTGAGAAGATCAACAAAGTTTGGAAGGGGACTATAAAATGGGCTTTGTTCATATATATAAGGTAAGTTAGAGTAGCCAAAATGGGATATATTGAGGAGGGAGAAAGAAACGAAAGACCCTACTAATCATGAAATTCATTACCCCAGGGTCGCTCACCTGGGTCGGGGGGGGGGGAGGAAAATGTTTTTTCTAGCCAAGTTAGAGTAGCCAATCTTTGGTATATTGTAGGAGGACGCAAGCTCCTACTTACCATGCAATTCATTCCCCCAGGGACCTCCCCTGGGTCTGACAGGGGGGTGGGGAAATGTAAAAAAAGTCAACATTTCACAAAAAAGGTAAACATTTTGCCATAACTTTTTTCCAGATGAGCTAGAGTAGTCAATCTTTTGTATATTGTAGGAGGAACACTCCCCTACTCACCATGTCATTCATTCCCTGGGTTTTTTCCTGGGTCGCAGGAGGGTACGGAAAAGTCAATAAGGTCCATATTCACAAAAAGTCAACGTTGGCCTATCTTTTTTCTAGCTAAGCTGGAGTACCAACTTGGTATTGTAGAAGCCATAAAACAATCCCTAGTAACCATGTCTTCATTCCTGGGGAAAACTTATGACGTTCAGACAAACAACAAATTGTTGTGTACGTTTAGTTGCTAAAAACATCCACGACGCTGGCAAACCCTTCAAACAAATTTTGGGCGGGTTGGGCGGCGATGAGAAACATTTTTCTTAGTTCATATTTTGGTACTATTTTAGCTGTTACACTATGGCAGTCATGCAATCCTACTATGTTTTACCATTGAGGTTTGTGATCCACCCAATGTGGTATAAACTGTAATTAACAGTTAATACATTTAGTATGCCATATTTGTACCCTAAAATCCACCGTGAACATCAGTTAAAAACAATACTACTATCGTTAAAATGGTGTACACATTGGTTGCAACCCTCATTAAAAATTTTAATCTGGGAACAACATTAAATACTATAAGTACAAAGTGCTTGTATTGGACAAAAAATATTCCTCTTTATCTTCTACTTTAGATAGGTCATGAAAACTGAAGGACGCCTTTCAAAAAATCAGTCTAAATAATCATTTGTCTTGGTGGATTTATCTCTTGGACAATCCACTCCCATTGCAATCAATCAGGTGGGCAGTGGCTTTGTGGATTCTTAAAACCAATACAGATCCTCTTATTAAATGTGTATTCTTAAAGTTTTATATCTATACCAATAATTCATCCACCAACAACTTTAAAACACTACCAAAATAAGACAAGCAACCTTAAGTGCCAGTAGGAATTTTTTTGAGGATACAATTTCTCTAAAATTAGCACTGGATCGGTCGAAGACCTCACCTACGAGAAGTTTCGAAAGTTTATTGGAGACCAGTAAGAAACTGCAAAAACGTGTTTTTTGACTTGCCTGCTATCATAATCAACCCTATAGAACATCATGCTTTGCACCACAGAAATACTAAATCATCATATCATCATCTTATTACTTAAAGACGTCGTAATTCGCTTATTCACTTCAGTGTGATCTACTTATTGGGAAGGGGGGCCTCCCAGTCTCAAGAGCAACGTATTACGTCGCACGGAACGATTAACTTGTGGACGGGTTATAAAATTGTTTTCCGTGCGGACTTGAAATCTCCTCAACACTGACCTTTCCTTCCTGTGGTCGGACTTAAGTTAAACTCACAAGCAGTGTAATCCCGTATTGGTACTCAATGTTCTATTGTCAATCTCCACAACTGAACACCAATTATCGCTGGCTCATAGAGTTTTAAGTGGGGCTAGACTAACTAACTCATCTTCAATTCAAACTACCAACAATTGCGGACGTGTGTGATTTAGTAAAGGATGTATCCCACTCCGACTAGAAAGAAAAGGGTATTTCTTATGTAATGACGGATGTGAATCTATCATAGCCCTATTTACAACTCCAAAAAGGTGAATTTCGTCTCATACCAAATACAGATATTGATACACGCTCTCGATCGTAAGGTTGCCCCGAGCCAGTTGTAAATACCAAAAAACGGCCATAACTTATTTAAAGGCAAGCTCAGGAGTGGTCTATTTCTATCACTATTTCTTGACTACTGCATGCACGGCGCAGTGCGATATAAGACCCTCAGCCACAACCACTGCGGCGTGGGTATATTCACCTTCTCACACAAACACAACAAGAGACTCGTGTCATGAATTTCATTTGAAGTATTCACACTTTCTCAAATAAAATCAAACTAATACACAATTCTAACATGTTTGGTTTTATGTAAACGATAAACAATACGCATTTCCAACTTCTAAGGCTACATTTAGTATTATTGTTTGAAACTATACACAAAGCAAACAGACATATTAAAACAAATATAATTAAATCACACCACAGAACTTACATTTTACTTGACAGGATCAATAGTAACATAGATGGTGCATTTTCAAGTTAACCTTCTGTTCGCTTAATCCGGAAGTTATTAACAAAGATAGTAATAAAATGATATGGCAACAAAAATCAATTATATTTGACTCCTGTTGTGTTTACCAAACTGTGCCGTTGAAACTTAGATAAACGTTGGTTCTACATGTGAACTAACCTTTTGGAGATGCCGGGGAGAGGCGGTTCAGTGGTATATTTTCTAGCACGCTCTTTATTCATCTTGCATGCAAACGCGCCGGCGCGTGAGTATGCATATTGCCCATGCGGTGTCATACGTTACTCAAATAAAATTACAAACCATACACGAATCTATCTAAATTTTTTCTTAAACATTTTTTTTTGTTTTAATTAATATAAAAACTTTTTCTTTTTTTTTAAATAGCTTTAAATTCCATTCAAATCTACGCATTATTGTTTTGAAAATATACACATTGCAATAAACGAAATATTAAAACAAATATATTTACAAACCCACAAGAACTCCATTTACTTGACATGAAATAGACATAGATGTGCATTTTTCACGTTAAACAATTCTGTTCAGACATTCTTAAAGTATTAAAACCAGATATGTAATAAGATTGGGGCAGAAACACATGAATTTGAATCAACTTTTTGTTGACGCACGAGTTATACTTCACCGCCCGCGCGCTAGTGCATGCAAACGAGAAAGCACGCTAGAAAATAAACCACTGAAACCAGCCCTCTCGGACGGTTTTTTGTAACACAACAGAGTTCAACAAATTTCTTTGCTTTTCTGCGCCATATCATTATTATTCTCTTTGTTTTGAATAACTTTCCGATATTTAATGGATAAAACAGATTCTAAATGTAGCCTTACAAGTTTGAAATGATTATTTTTTAAGAGTTTTACTATATTAAACAAAACATTGTTAGCCTTGGTCTGGTGGTATGATTTGAGACGTGGAAATCTACACCGCACGGGCAATTACCCTACTACTTCACCGGGCCATCATGTAAAAGCGAGAAATACCGCTAGAAATACACCCCTGAACTGCCTCTAGTTAGAGCGAACTTCTGTATGGCGTTTTGATTATATTTGTTTTCTTATTGACGTATTTTGTATTTGTGTATATTTCAAACCAATAATACTTAGATTTTAAATTTGTAAGCCCTATAAGCTCCTATAAGTTGGAGCTTCTATTTAGTTTAGATATTTTAAACATATCACTTTAGAAATGTGTATATTTTTGTTTTTTATTTGAAGAACGCGTGAAAACGTAACCAACTCCCTGGGGGCAATACTCTAATACAAACGCTGAATACCCACGAACGTGCTTTCTAATAAAATACAAGTTGCTATTGTACACCACGCTCTCTAATTTTAATTAACGGACGGTTTGTACAAACCAACGATAACAGGATTTACAAATTTTCATTTAATTTTCTGCGCCATATCATTATCTTTTGTTTTTAATAACTTTCCGATCTTTACACTGGAACGAAATATTTTGACTTGAAATACAAACTCTATTAATTTTCCCGTCAAGGAAAATGGAAGTTCTGTGGGCGTATTTGATTTTTTCTTTTTCTACTATTTTTGTGTTGCATTTGGTGTATTTTTTTTTTCAAACAATAGAAATTAATCTAAATGTAGCCTTTCAATTTTTAAAAATGCTTAGTGTTTAAGTTTTTACATATTCAACAAAAGCATTGTAGAAAGGCGACCCAGTTAACAACATCCTAGACGTCACTTCCTTTGTTGCCTGCGAATCCATTACTGCGAATCATTATGGCCCATCGTATTAAAACTCTAATTCAATTGCCCAGTGTGTAACGGTCCCGGTAACGGTCAGGCCGACCTATTTCAAGCTAACCGGCCCTAACATCTTTACAAACGTTGCTGTTAAATGGTCTATGTGTCTGGTGTGTATGTATTTGAGAACGGGTGAATCTAACCCGCACGGGCATTACTCTACTTACTAACCTACTTCTAATTTCACACCGAGCCATGCATTTTAACCACTAAAAGCGAAGCAAGAGCGCTAGAAAATACACCACTCAACTGCCGCAGTATTATTTGCCACTACAACCAAACTGTTACAAATCATATATAATTATAGCGTCGACCACATATACGCCACCCCCTTTGCCGCAAAAGTGATTCGCAGACATTAAGACGATATTGACGATCAATACGCGACTTGGCTAATCAAGATTTTCTCTCCCGTGCGGCTTATAATATGTTCCGCGTGAGGTTTGGTTTATTAATATGTGAAATTTGCTGGTATCTAAGATATTTTTGCGGCGATGTGTTCCGTTCGGAGTCTTTTGTCCGAGCAATACTTTGCTCTTGAGACTGGGAGGCCCGCCTATAACAATTCAAAATATGCAAAAAACAGGGTTAAAAAATAGGAGGGGCACTTCTTTTGCTGAAATTTCTCATGTCTCTTTAATCCCCTCCCAGTTTTGATCACATGATTGATCAATTTTAGTTTGTTCTTGTTTTTCCAAATCGTGTGCTGATTTTGATTCTGTAGTGTAATTGTAGCCTACGAATAAAAATCCCTTTAAAACACATTTTCTTTCTATTCTAGATTGTGTTGAGAAACTGTTTAAGATAGTCTTACCACATATGGCATAGAGAGAAGGAAGAATAAAGTGACAGGAGGTGATATTTTAGGATCACGAATGCTCTGAAATTCACAGGATCGATTGTAGACACCCTACCAAGAAGTTCGTTCGAAGGTTTATTGGACAACAACAAGTACAAAAGAAAGAAAACAGCAAACCTTGTTGAACTTGCCCGGACTATCGTAATTGTTCCCCATAGAACACGTGCTTTGCTTTCTGTCGTGCATGACAGAAAGTACTTAAATCATCATATTATTACATAAAGACGGCTATTGGCTTATTCACTTCAGGTGTGATCTAATACATGGAAAACATTCAAAATATGCAATAAACCCGGGTTTGAAAAAAGGGGGCGCTTATTTCTGGAAATCTCCTCATGTCTCTTAAGGACTGCTTCAGGGTACTTCGTCAATGTCCCCATCTTCTTTTAGTTAGTTTTGTAACAACAAGAAGCAGGTTCCCTGGCCCCGAGCGGTTTTGACAGTTTTTTTTATTCCGGCACAAGTCCAGTTGCATCGGATAAACGTACACTCCACTCCCTGGAGATGTTCTACCATGTGTTCAAGGCAGACTCAGAGATTTCCTGAGGAGGGGCCCTCAATTTCCAAAAAAAGAGTGTTGTTTGAATTGTATACTATGCTTGTCCATATAATAACCCTGTGTGAAATTGCTAAGCTTAAATCGAATTCCTTCCTAAGAAAAATCAAACTTTATTATAAAATTCGAGCCGGAATTTTGTTATACACAGTATCATATGGGAAGTAAGACACACATAAATTGTTTACGCATTAAAAATCCATTCATCTCAAATTTCGGAACGTGCATTTTAGGTTATTATCTTAGTTCTAGTTGACATTTTTCATATTACACAAAAAATATTTCGAATCTCTGAGTCAGACTTTAGTGTGAAAACATAACACATTTCACGAACCCTGTATGTACACACGGCATTTTTGCTTAAACAGAGGAATGGAGGCTTCTTGAGTGTTGCCTTTAAACCTGCAGTTTCAATGTATTTTCGGGGACATGTCATGGTTGTGTTAAGAGTACAGACACTTCCAAAGTTGCAATGTGTGTCAGGCATCCGATCTAAATTGGGAAGCAAGTAAAACATCATCACCAAATTTTGTACTGAGCATCACAATTTAAGCAAACTTCGAAAACGTCTACAATTCAATTATGTAGAGTAAATATTTGTAAAGGGCAACACATTAAAATACTGTTCATTTTAAAAACATTACAAAGTACTTGTAACTGTTAAGGTGTAGTCCCAATTGCCCAGATTGGCCACCTGATTAACTGCCATGTCCAAATCAACAAAAGGCGTACACCATGCAACTCAGGATTCTGTCGGTGTGCTGCCCTAAGACAGAAGGACCATAGGGATCCACTTTGTCACTGTTGTTGAGTGAAAAAAGGTTAACATTTACCTGTAATATCCACATACTTTGATAGATTAACCAAACTTGGGTTCACAGGTGCAACATGGCATCTTCCATTTTTTGATGAGGTCAAAGGTCACCTGACCAAGTGTAAAATTGAACCTCATTTGAAAAGTGAAGTTCAATTGGAACCAGACAATTGGTTATGGATTTACATGCAAACCTCATTTGTATATGAGATCAAAGGTCAACATATCAAGGTCAAAGGTCATGTAGGCCTATCTCACAAACCGGATGGCAGGGACACAAGACGGCCCGAGGACCGTTGTATTTTTTGGTGTATTAAAAAAGGTACTCATGAAAAACAAAATTCCTGAAAATTTGAGCTCTGTACCTAGTTTTTTTCATTACTACAGCAATTTTAAGTTTGAGGAGGAGGAGGGGGTCATCTAACAATGTGCATCAGGGAAAATCAATATTCAGAGGGCCAGTAAAGAAGTACACCCCGCAAATCCTTCAATCTTGGTATTCTGGGTTACTTTTTGCCTGCAGATTGTAAATATGTGATCAGAAAAAATGCACATCAGTTGGTCCCCATTCTGCCCATTTGAATGAGATGTTGTCCCCCTTCTGTTGAAGATTATTGCCCTTGAATAATTTTCCCTTTCAAACATGTCCATCTCTCCACCATCCCCCACCTGCCAGGTGTCCTCACTTTTACACAGCAATGGGTAGATTAAGTGCCATTGAGGGGATGTGTTGTATGGTGCAGGGGGGGCCATTTGGATGGTGCATAGCAGCGTTGGTGTTAGTGCGCTGCAGTGTAGGCGATGATGGTTGTTGACAGAGCTTTTCCTTAGGCATAGTCACTCGCTTGAAGGTAACCATCAACTAAGGAGAAACCCGTACAACGAATCAATATTAAACAATTACAATATAAATAATTATTGACCCACATATCGAGTGGTTCATAGAAAAACGGAATAACCCTAACAATGAATAAAAACCATCTAGTGACCATGTGCTATTAAAAATCGTGCTAGTGCATAAACATGTTATGCTATACGACCGGCAGTAGGTATACCTGCCTAGGAAATACACAGTAGATGGCATCATGTGTGAAGATGTCTGACCTACTGTGCCGTCCGTATCGCATAACCACAAATACATATCCCATATACAAGATAGAGCGAATTTCAAATAGCGCAGGTTCAGACAAAAATGCTTTAATTCGTTTTATGGTTTAGTAATTATGTTTTCCCAGGAAACCACTCCATATGTGTTCAATAATTGTTTTTATCGTGTATTTGTGTAAGTTATTGTTGTACGGTTCTCCTTTAAGCTTTTTACCAGTCACAGTACACCCCAGTAAAACATGTTACCTTTCAAAAATAAAAAATATAGATGGATATCAACTTTCAAAAATGGATAACTTAAAAAGAGATCACAATGTTGATCAAGTGCTTCAAAAATTTGGAAATACAATATCGGTAAAGTGCCAAAAAGAAAGCCGAAATTTAGAACTCTTCAGAAAGCCTCTGCATTTTGTACTATCATCATTATGAATTGCATAAAGACTCGTTTTAAAAACTCCAGTCCAGATTCCCTTGTCAGCAGTTTTTTTTGGGATATCCTCATTTTTAAAGCACCGGCAATGATCTGTTTGTGACGGAAGTCAATTAACAAGACTTGCAACTTTTTGTTCTGAAACAGGACAAATACAAGACAAAGTTGTTATCATTGTGGTGTATTTCAGATCAGATGAGTCTTTTATTGTACCGGGAGAGCCTCATCTGCCTTAAGAGTGCTCTTGTTTTGACTTTTTGTACTGAGACTTGTATTCTACTTCCTTTTTACCTGCAACTGTAACAATTTACTGACAATTCTGCAAGTGCTGTCTTATTTTTGGAAGTTTGTTCTTGTTGAGAAATTGGAAGTGTCGGTGTAAGCCATTAGACCTTGCAATTTCTGCTACGTGAACATATTCACTCATGTTTGTATCTTCCACATGAACTTTGTGCTTTGTTTTGAAATGTAATATTTACATCTACCTGACCATTTCTACTATGACAGCATTCCTGCTACTAGCCACTTGCACTACCCTACATTCAAAGAGGCCTCTCTCTGTTAACAAGTTGCTTCACAGAATTCTCAACCAACTTGGCATTTTTCTGAAGTGTACCCCATATTTCTCTTAAGAAAATTGGCCATGTCTGTGCATGGTTTTATACTCTGTCACATCAGCTATATTGATGTCACATTTGGTTCATGATATCTGCTTTGGTCAGGAGCAGGAGGAGGAGGGTGGCCTTTTCCTTCAGATAACTCATGTGTATACCATTGACTTATGTACCAACCACTTGAAATTGCCCCTCCATGCTTCCTGGAATTTCCGCGTTGGTTTAAGTTTAGAAGAAGCATTGGTATCTTCCATGGGATTCTCTATAGACCGTATTCAATCGCCACCATGTTGGGGCCAAGATCGCGACGTTCCAGTACTACAATACATTCACCTGTCAATGATCCCTGCGCAATTGCTAAACATGGATCGATTGACAGCTTAATGTATTGTAATCCTGGAATGTATGCATCTTGTCCACCAACATGTCTGGTGGCTGACGTCATATTGAATATGGTCTATTGTTGATACTGCTGAAGTTGAAGCTTCAAGTTCAACATTGCAAACATCCGGCTAATGTATCTTCACACTACTACACCGCTAATCTTGGTGGCTGTTTTGTAGTCCATCGTGAGGTAAAATACATCCACTCCTCAGAAGTGCCACCAGAAGATATAGTTTGTCATTTGACCTTTTCAGTTTTTATGTTTGTTAGTGGTTGTGCTGGTTGATGTTCCTTGCTATGAATTTGCAGAAGTACAATTAAAAGTTCAGGTGTAGCGTCATCTGGTGTGACATAGTCACATGTTGAGATTGGGCATCTCACACCGGCAATGTTGTTGCTTCTGTGATAGTATAGGGCTAGTAGTAGGGATGTATGCTTTGAGCATAAATAACTACAAAAGTCTTTGTTCTTGTTCTTAATTAGTTTTTGATTAGAATGCTTGACAATGCTCAAAGTAGTCTATAATACAAAAGAGGAGAACACAATATAAAATTCTAGAAAATGTAACTACAATAATATAATTACATAGTCCTCTACTAGTGACAGCATTTGCTTTGAAAACCACATTGAACCAAGGAAGTTACACAGGATAATCACTATGGGATTGTCTTTATCACATCTTGTTGAATGGCCATGGAAAAACACAACAAGGAGGTCTTCGCCACACAAATGTGCATAGTTGTTGGAAATGTCTGTTGCAAGTTCAGCAGTCAAATCTGTAATGATGGAAACATCTTGCATACTTGCATTGACTGCTGAGAACTACTGGTATAGTACATGTTAAAGTATTGTATGTTTACCACTAAGACTTTCTTCCTCTTAAGAATCTTGTGAGCTTTCATCGGCTCATACTTCACACTGCTTTCTCACAGATATCACAGCATGTATGTAGTGGCTCTATGGGTAATGTTGAGTCAAAAATGTTCCATAAGATATTGCTTTATTTCAGCTGTTATGGCTGACCACCCTGAATCCTTGTTGTAGAATAGTGTGGCTGGCGACACTCTTGGACAAGGCAATATTGTTTCATTGGGCCATTCTTTGGGATGTCACACACATGAACTTTATTTCCCTCCTTAGGTTTGGACAAAATCTAACCAAAAAAATGTTTCCACTTTTGCTAGATTATTTGTTTTGTCATGGGAGGCAAATAAAGTTTGGTCACATGTGTGACATCTTGAAGAATGGCCCCATTGCAGGTGTTAATGGCTGACCGCCCGAATCCTTGTCGTCGTAGAATAGTGTGGCCTCGTAATGCTACGTCCAGCTCGGCCAGTTTCCGGACTGTAAGCTATGAAAAGGGAAAGCAGTGTTGTTCGTGATCTTGAGCTCACAGAATTTGCTTGGCATATTTGGGCATGCCTTCTATTTTGGATGATGACATGGGTTCCTTAACCTTTAACCATATTTTGGCAGATCTTCTGTATTGAATGATGTCCATGATGATACATGTTCCTTAACCTGTTTGGATGGTCATCATGGTTACTACCAAACCATCAAAGCCACCAACTTCATCAACATCATTTCCTATTCCATCTGCTCAATTTCATTATTGTTATGTTTGTCAATATGCATCAGAAGTACTTTCACCTTCAAGAACTGAATCCTCATATTCTTCAACATTATCGCAAATTGGTTCACCTGACCTAGTAATCATGCACCACATCATGCTGTTTAGGAATAGAGTTCTAAATTTCCATTTCAACATCATGCTCTTCTTATCAACTGTTACTAAAGTGTCGCTGGAAGCCTGTAATGGTCCCATGCTTGAAGGACTACTTGCATGTGCCAAACCAAATGTATGGATTATGGTATGGACAATAGTAACTAAAACATGGAAGTCTCAAAAGTTTTATGTTATTGAGCATTCATGGAGTTTAAAGGAGTTTAAAGTAATACTTTTAAGTGGAAGCTACAAAACACTTCATCACTTGGTAAACTTTCATATAGTTGCATGTTTTGAAGTATAATGCAAACAAAAGCCAAAAGAAACTGACTTGGCATGCAAATCTTGGACATCTTGCATGTTTATTGGAATATGTTATAAACCATGTTAAGTAGCTACATGTGGTACTTACTTGGCTTTTGCTACTGAACTGTTATTATTCTAACATACTATGAAGTCCAGGTGTAATTCACACATGCATAATGCAACCATGGTAACCACTTTTAACCAGTTAATGATATTTGCTTAAAGAAGGATGTGGATGTGTGTTATCGCCCAACACTAATGGTGTTGTTACATATTACTGCCCAGGACTAATGTCAGTTTCCAACATTGCAGTCTACTACATGTCATATTGAATCACACCTCAACAACTTTAATGACTTCAATCTGTTATCTTGATATTTATTTAACATATGAAGCTTTCTATGGTGTCAGAAGTGGGATCATATTTGGGCAAGACTTCTGTTTTGGATAATGATACTGGTTCCTCAACCTTTCCAGCTCACAGAATTTGCTTGGCATATTTGGGCATGCCTTATGATGTTGCTTTCTATATGTAGACGGGTGACCAGCATTAACTACATGTCTGATGTCTTGGCGGGCAACCCCCCATACCATAGGCCTCAAGCTGGCAAAGAGAAGGCATTGGGTGAATTGTCCATTGCTACAACATCTTGCTTAATTACCTGGGAAAAAGTGAAAGATAGACATTATTTACCTCCACAGTGTACTTTAAGTGCATTTGACACTAAAGGCAGGCTTACACATAACAAACATGAATTACTCCCTGACCTGTTGCAAGATTTCTCTGTACATAAATTGTCGTGTGAAAACAGAGCATCACTTGCAATGAGCCTGTTTTCAAAATTGGCCTCTGGAGGAAAACCTGATCTTGATTTACACATTGATATGCACACAGTGTTAATTTGCCATACCTTTGATGCAAGGGGTGAATGAAATTGTGTCACTTCTGGTACAACAACACTTATCTCTCCTGATGCCAGGACTTCAGCACCCAGCTCGCATCCAAACCCACACCACTTCAAACCGTGTACACAATGGTCTTCAGATAAAGTGTTCTCATGTCTTACAGCTCATGCAGTAGAGAGGTAAAGACCGACGTGTAACTTTCTTGCATACTGAACTTTCCTGACTGGGAAAACCTGGTCTTAACCTTATATTTTATGTTCATCCTGTCCAGCTGGCTTGAAACAATGTGAGGGGACCTCATGTTTAAGAGTCCTTTCATTTTTCCTTGCCATTGCAGTGCATGCAAACATTGCTGTCTTAGGAAATATGGAGCACAAGGTGTTCAAATCTCTGTACTTGGTGAGAAAATCTTCACTCCACTGAATGGTGCAGTGTGCATCACCTTCCCATTTTGCCATAGGAAACTCTCAGATTACACTAGTAGAACTGCTAAGCATTATGATTCACACTGGTAAATAACATGAGAAACAGAGGCAAGTCCAGCCCCTACTGCAAATGATGGTATTTTTTTGTGCACTGGTTTCTAAGTGGACCCTAAAACAGAGAGAAAGAGCTGGGTTGAAAATCATGGTTGCTATCAATATTAGGTGTAAAATCTGTAGGAATATCCAAAAATGGGGGCATTGATCCTTTTATTTTGATTTGACATACCAATTTATCCGTATTCTTACAGGGAACACCTGACCGAAAAAGTGCCCTGCCCTCCGGGATCCATGGTGCATGCTAGTCTTCACGGTCCAGTAGCTCAAAAATTGTTGGGGATAAGGCATAAAAAAATTGTTTGGCGTAACCCGACCGACCCTAAAAAACCTACCGACTCAAAAAGTTTTTTTCATCCACAAAAATATTTTTTTTACCAACACAAAGACGAAAAAATAACAAAACAAGACAAGTAAAATAAAAGATCTTTGCTATGTCATTGAAAAAAGCTTTAAATATTAGCATCTTGTATTCATTTTAGAGTAAAACATTGAGAAAATCTAAAAATTTTTTTCAATCTGACCGACCAACCGACCCCGATATTTTTTCTCTGTTATGCCAAACCAACATATTTTTTTTATGCCTAACTACCCTGATTGGGTAGAAGATATGATCTTCCAAGCAGAATGTTAGCTTTAAGGTCTGAGATATTCCATTGAGGAGAAATTATATGTTTTCATCTCGCCCATTTTGTACAGGAATGGATAGGACTTGTATTTACCGGTGTGAAACTATCAGCTGATGGATCCGGATTTTACTTGACTGTATCTTTCTTTAATCCTCCCCATAGAACCAGTGATTTACTTCAAAACACCCAGAGTGAAGGCTGTTATCTGTACTCTGTCGACGTTACTTGACTGTAATTGACGGCGCAATAGATTATGTCGAACACGGATAGGGGATCAAAGAGGGTAATTGAACCCAGGCCCGGGGTACCCAAGAATCCTCCCCAGGAGAACCAGTGATTTAACTCAAAACATGCAGAGTGAAGGCCGTTGTATTACTGTACTCTGTCGACAGTACTTGACCATATTTTACAGCAGGTTTACACTTGTGGACTCGGATTATGTTACTTCAGCCTAAAAGGTTACCCAAATTTTTTGTTACTCCTTCCATAGCCTTTTGTTTGGACGATTTTCCCATAAATGTCATTTGTGTGGCCACTGGGCCAGTGGCCAGAGATAAATTTTCAAGAAATTTCTGATATGCCCACATATCCCTGCATTGTGGTATATGTATATAATGTAGGGGTTGGTGTTCCTGCCTTGTTATTGCTGCACAAATTCTTTGAATGTGTATCTCTCTGTACTACGCCATTGCTATGATCTCTGGTGCAAACTGCAGCGATACGCAATTGGCATGTGAGGCCAGTGGTAGCATTCATGCAGCTACAATGTTTTTTTTTCTATTCATTTCCCTTCTCCTCTCCACTGATATTTATTCATGAAACTTGTCATACTTTTATTAGCCCTCAAAGTGGAATTCATGGCCATCTTGGGTAAAGCTAAGGGTAGTTTCACCAATGACAGTTAATGGTGATGAACTATCTGCTTATTAGCTGAGAGGGTGCTCTTGTGGATGTTGGCATTGAAGGATCAGGCTGTACTTTCACACATGATGTTGCCTTCAGCTCGACTATCAACTGTGATCTTGATGGTATGGTGCTTACGGAAGGCTTTGAAATATGGAGATTGGCAAATTTGAACACAATTCATGCATGTACTTGTAAGTGGTGTCTCCATATGATGTAGATCTTGTGATTGTTCACCTAAAGCATATTTTGAGTGTCAGAGGTACCATTTCTGATTGTCTTCTCATTCAAAACAAAAATACAGGTGAAAAATCATATTTTACCATATACTTAGCTTGCATTGCAGCAGCTACATTGCCTTAAAGAAAAGACCTTATATTATTTTCTACTTCCCTGCAGTAGCCGTGTTAATAATCAAAAACCTGCTTAAAAGTGCGTCTTATATATATTAACAAACCTGTATGAAGCATCTCAACTTCTAAGGCATCCTTTTACTAAAATGCAGGACCAAAATGTTTAAAAAATAAAAAAAATGAAGTAGTGGTCTCAAAACAAAAGCCAAAGGGAAATCAGTAAAACATGTATTTTATACTCAGCCATGTTAACATTTTCTGGTTGGAGTAGTACTGTATGGTAGAAGCAGAGGTGTTTGAGTCATCCACAAGGTTCCACAGGTTTGGGAAATTTCAGCTCAATAGGGTCATATGGTCACATACAAACCTAGTATTAACCACATGAAACCCTTGGACTTGAAAACCCTGGACTTTATGCTAATTTTACCCCAAAGCATTAGTACTTAGGGATTTTTGACATGATTATGAAATGTCTTGTGGTTCTCAAACTTTGGAACACTTTTTATCCCTAAGTACTGCACATGTGTTAGTACCAGTACGGTATCGGCACATTGCTATGTATCATGGGATTGATTCAAAGCACCCTCTGGGTAGAATCTAACTAATCAAGAGATTGGGTTGTTTAAAGAATTACCTGTATATGTAAGTGGCTTCATAACAGCCATGCATTTTCCAACTTGGGAAGATTGTTAATAAAAACAATTAAAATGCGGGTGGGTACTCGCCATTGGCAGGTAAATAGGTGGTCCAATCAGGTGGTTACAGGTTTTTAAACGCAGCGTTGTCTAAAACAAAACTAATTAATTTGTCAATTGTTAATTTTATATTGATAAAATTCTGTCAGCTTGGAAATTAGCAAGAAAGAAATGCTACATATAGAACTTCGATCTTTGGCTAGTGTTATTTAGAGTGATAATTATTAACAATTATAGATTACAAATTTTTTGTAATATAAGTACGGCTAATATTGGCAGATTGCTAAAATATAAAACCACATACTGTATCTTTGTAACTAATCTAAGGTGAGAATGATATATAAGTGTATATGAAGAGGCATCCATTTCATATAGATTAGACACTCAATAGATTTCTTGCTCTGTATTTGGCTATAGTAAGATAATAGTAATATCTTAAAAGTGAAAACAAAAGGTGATTTTGATTGCTTATATTTCAATATAAAACAGGCTGAATGCAAAATTAGCAATTTCACAATTTTTTTACCAAAGAAATATTTTGCAGCCTAATCCTTTTAAATAGGGATATTTTTGATGGAATGTTCAATTCAAAAATCAGGGTTTTCAATTTTTAGGGGCACCTGATATATGAAATCTCTCGTTGCACCTTGCTCCAATGTAATATGACATTTAGGTGCTATTTAGCAAATCAATATACCATTAATGTGCTCTATTTTGGTAATAAACTAACAATTTATCTGAAAATGAGCTTCTTATGTTTGATTTATTATTGTTATGTCTGATTATTGGCCTTTGCACTGTCTTAAAATTAGTACCATAGAAATATTCAAATGAGTGCTTCATTTTGTATTTTGAAACACATTATTCCTTAAGCTTTTAACACTGCATACTCTAAAAATATCATTTTGGATCCCTAATGTAGAATTTACCCACACTGTCAATATCCAATTTTTTTCTCTTTTGAGTTTTGATCCATTTGTATTTATCTAATGAAGTAATTGAATCATGCAAATGATTTGTATACCTTGAACAATGATTTTTTGTATTCCGCCACTTCTTGTGGGAGAGCGTGGCCTAGCGGTTAGGGTGCTTGCCTCTGGCGCAAATTTACCATCAAAATTCCCGGGTTCTGGGATTTATTCGGGTACTATAAATTCTGGATTTGATCTGTATACCAGCTATTGATTAAATACAGAATACCGCTCTCCTCCATGGTTCACTTGGAATTGGGCAAATGGATCATGAAAGCATCCCGTCCTTCGGAGGGGACGTTAAGCCGTCGGTCCCGTGTACAGAGAGTCACAACTGTACATGTACATCGCAGTCCGTGTCAGTGTCGAATAAGAGTGGGGTGGAAACCCCTGACTGCTCCCAATCCGCCCCAGCCTCAAATAGCGGGCCATGTTAGGAGCGTCTGTATCATGGATACACACGGCCCCGGATCAGCATACTATTTGAACAATCCTGGCAAACCCCAACCGGACAACCTTCCCAATGACTTGTGGATACGAGCAAACAAACAACAAACTTTAAATTCACACTATGCAGAATAGAGTGACTTGATGACATCACGGTCCATAGCTTAAAGTAACAGGATAGAAACTTTCAGAAGCCCAGTGTCAAACCCACTATATACATGAATCCTGTGTTGTTGAGACATTATCAGTTCATTTTACAATGTTTTGGGGAATGTAAAAGCAGTGAACAAAAATCAGCGAATCACAATAAAACAGCCTACCTGTATATGTAAAATTCTTTGTCAGTGTTATGACTTGATGTCTTGAACTTATGAGTTTGGCATGATTGCATTATACCCTTTAGAGCAGGAGCAGAATATCATAGGGGCCTTCTTTAAGGAATTTGTTTACCCCCCCCCCCCCCACTACAGAAAAGGTTTTCAATAGGGCCAATTTAAGTTTACACAGGGGTCAAATTTTTAAAATGCCCCAATCATGTTGAAATGTATGCCATATTGTCCATCTAATCATAAGGATTCCAAAAATGTATAGTTTGTGCCACCTACGACCATTGGTTTTGGAGTTATAGGGTAAAAATTACAAAAATGGTAAAAAAAAGTCAATCTCAACTTGTACAGGGGTCAACATTAAAAGTTAATCTGATTATAATTTAAATACTTGCAAATTATTTGCCTGAGGTAAGAGGACTCCTAAAAAGTATTATATAGTTTTGATTATGTTTAAATGCTTACTTACGGAGATAAGGGTCCAAGAAGTTCAACGCCAATTACATTATGTTGTCGCTATGACCTATTTTGTTTACATAACAATGTAACTAGGCAATTGCAGAAGATGGTACAAACTATTCCGTATTTTGACACATTAAGCTAGGTGAACAACAGTCTTTCCTTCCATTTTTACCAAAATTGGAGCAACTTCTGATTTTGACCCTGTACAAAGAGAAATTGACCTTTTTTTACCATTTTAGATAGCCAGTTTACCCTATAATCCCAAACCAATGGTCAATTGATGGTCAACTAACATTTTTGGAATCCTTATGACTATACGGACAATATGCCATGCATTTCACATGATGAGTGTCCATACTAATCTACCACAGGTGTAAACCTTTCTGAACACGGTATGAGGGTAAACATGAATGTTTTACTAGGGGGTCCAAGCTCCTCCTCTACTTGCACCTAATCGTACTTGTGGTGCTTTTGTTTAAAGGAATAAAAACACCAAGTAGCTGTGAGGGTATCATATTAACATGCCTTCATTATGCTATATTGGCAACTAAATCAGACTACTGTTTGTCCTTATTATTCATAAATCACAATTGTTTATTGGGAAAAGGTATATTTGTCTAGGTTCTGACGTCTATACAAGTCCTAGCCCTATTCAATTCATGTTATCCTAGGTAAACAAAAATACCCAGTTGCTAAACTTGGTTTGAACTCTGTCATATGGTTGCCTCTGGTCCCATTCTGAACAGAAAATGGATGTTTATCTCTTTTGGGTGGCAGCTCTGTGTGCACACTTCGGTTAATCTTGGCTTGTGGTCCTCCAATAGCCCATTAAGCGCAGCGTCCGAGCCTTGAAAAATTGCTCTAGGTTTTCGATTCCCCTCCCGCACCGTACAACCACAACACAACCCACCTTTATTTGAAGGATAAATATTAAGATGTTAAGAAAATGAATGGTTTGGTTGAAATATTTTGTGGCAGGGATGATTTCTATTGCCGAAAATGAATTTGGCTGCCAGTTAAGCGAATTATTATTATTTTTTATTTTGTATAAGGTAAAATTTACATGGTTTTTTGTGCCTTTTTGTATTGATATAGGTTTTATCCGTTGCATAAAGGGTTTCAAGGTAATACTCGTGTGGTGACACGTGATAAAATGGATGCCTTTTTTTTAGGAAAAAGGTGATTTATGGGCTAAAATTCAAAGACCCGGCTATATATTGTCTAAAACAGAAATCATACTATAAATGTCAGAGATTGATCGTATTGCATTATGATTAAAAAATTTGTTTGCTACAAAAATTAATAACTCTTGATATTCTTACGTTTTTTTAGCTCAAAAACGTGATTTTTTGACCCAAAAACACCCCATGCCACCAAAGTTTTTGACCACAACCATCATTTTTTTAATTATTTATTACTATCGTTCGAATAGAAGTGGTTGCGTTTTTGTTTTACCGAGGGGAGGGGTGTGTCGACAGTTTGCAGTTCAAACCGCTCCACTACATGTAGACCCCCCAACCCCACGTTTATTATTCAACCAAATGCCACACACTGTGTATCCTAAGAGAAAAGACGAACCATTTAACACTAGTTTTCAACACAAAATCTGAGCATTGAGTAATTTTTACATAAGGATGACCTTGAACCACAATGGGCTATACTGTGTAACTAACATCAAAACCGAGGCAAACTATAACCTTTTTAAATCCAAGACACATCACATTGATGTACATTTACAATTTGAACCTGATTTTCAATTTGCCCTTACTATTTCACCCCTAGTTCACAATGCCCCCCTTTTTTAGAACTTCTAGTATGATAAAACTGTGTAGCTCTCATTCATCTGGGTTCTAGTTCAGGAAGGATATATAAATATGGTTCAATCGACAGCATACCTTGGAGAGCAACCCGCGTTGGTGACTGCAACCTGCGATCTTCCTCAGCCCTCTTTGGGGGTAATGGTGGTAAGCTGGATGGTGCTTTTAGCAACCCCTATTACCCAGCTGAAGATCGCGGGTTGCGGTCGGCAAGTTGGTTGCTCTCTAAGGTATGTCTGGTTGACCTGATTTATTATATACCTTCCTAAAAGGGCCCAGGAAAAGAGATGATAACCCTAGTCCAAATATTGACGGGACATTCCATCCAATAAACAGGCGAAAAAAAACACAAAAAAGAATACACTACCATGACATCATTAGTGAAACTATTGATTTTCAGTCATGTGCCATGAATAGATTCACACCAGTCCCTGGAATTTTCTATTACCTCTGAAAAATCATAGTGACTAATGATGTCATCACCAACCCAAATATTGAATGCTTTCTCTCCCCTCCTTGTAGACTTGACCACAAACCACATCAATTCTATGTGCATTTCCTGGGACCTTTAACTCTAGAATGGTGTTCTGGGTGTTGCTTTAAATTTTGTTTAATTTCTAAATTCAGGTTTCTAGTACAACGTCTAGATGGCCTGGAGTACGATCAAATACATATTACAATCAAATCCTGAAAATATTTTTTTTAACATTTTGTTCTGATTGGTTTGTTACACATCTGGTAATACACTGAACTTTTGATATACATTTGGTAATGGCACTACATAATAGGTATTCACAAGGTGTCATGTGAAGCAGTATTCAGGGGTAATGAGGTTATGTTTGCATACCTTGCCCTTAATGCAAACCTCCGATAACAGAAAATTTTTGATTTTGTTAAATTGTATTATTACACTTTGGTATTGCACATATTATACTGGGATCCCCTCTCAGATATAAACTTTTAAAAAATCCCCTCTTACCTCCAAACCAGTAGATTCGTAAGTTAACACACTTTGAAACATTTTTACTGTAATTTTATAATTTTTCCTCGGAGATGGCCACACACGATAATAGTGTTGAAAACTAAGTTGTTGAAAACTAAGTTTTTTGAAATTTCAAATTCTTGCCTGACTTAAACTTCCATGCCCATTGGAATCAATGGTTGATTCCTTGATATATGAAAATATATAAAATATGTGAAATATAAGCTGCTAATAATGTAAGTGAAGTAGAAATTTGAGTTGTTTACTACTGCTGTGAATTACTGCCATGGATAAATACAGATGTGAGGTTTGACAGCACAAACATAGCATAATTTAAATTTCCAGTGGTAGACCTCTCGGCTATCAAAGCACTATGCGGCAAAATAATCTCAATTCCTCCCATGGCACAGTTCAGTAGCTGTCCGTTCACCACTGTATTTAGAAAATACAACCCTGGTTTGGGGGCATGATATATGATACCCATACACACATGGCAAGTTCAGGCCAAAAAATGTACAACTCGCGAACTGTGTCCTTGATATATTGTAGCTCATAGTGAGACATTTGGTCGGAATGGAGTCTACACTGGAAGATATGTTTATGACAAAAGAAAATGTCTTAACGGCTAACTTTATTACTGGCTGTCCATAAAACTTAGCTATCCAGTTTTTTATTATTTCCAAAATACACTTTGCGAGAAAAAAAATATGAAAAACGTTGTTATTCATCATTAGACCCAATAGAGCCATTTGGTTCGACTTGAAAACAGTTTTTTCCTCTGGTGATTTTATTCAATTTTATACACTGATTTTTATTGGCAAAAGCAACAAACCGGATCCGTGGTCTGTAGGGTTATAAAATTTTTGGTTAAGATTTTTGTAACGTACATGTTTATTGAATGATTTTTGGGAAAAATAACACATTTCATTATAGATTTGAAATACAGTCAAATTGTGTTTTAAATGTGCACCAATGTATTTGTCTCCTTATAAGGATTTAAAAAAAGTATAGTTTTGGGTATAATGTCCGACCTTTAGTTACATGGCTACAGCCCCGATACGGTTCAAGGTCATTCTGGGGACACCACACAATGCTCAGAATTGTTGAAACAATGTCAAATTAATTGCCCTGGTCATCTGAGCAGAAAATTCATTTCAGTTCTTTGGGTGACAGCTCTCTTTATTGCAATGTTGAGGTCAAGTTTGGTGACCCCTATGGACCAGGTAGACCCCTTGTTTACAATTTTGGCCCCTAATTACGAAACCAAAAGCCAAACATTGTAAAACAATTCAAGCATTAACAATTTGACACCAGTTTTTCAACAAATTGGAGCACTGGGTACATTTTAAACACATTTGACTTATTTCAAATTTACCCCTGTAAGTTTAAGTCCGATTTAACCAGACGTGTGGGTTAAGGTGTAAGAGGGGTTCCTATCTCATATTGTGTATGATGTCAAGTCCTGACCAAGGTCAAAGGTCATCTGAGGTCATGTACCAGATTGCCAAGTTTGGTGAGGTTTTGTTTAGGTTTTCGTTTTTCGTGTCTCCTTCAAAAGTTAAGTCCGATTAATACCTGACTTGGGTGAAGGTGCAATAGGGGTTCCCCTTCATATTGTGGATGATTTCAAATCATGGGACCACGGTCAAAGGTCAACTGAGTCATGTTCCAGTTTGGTTAGTTTTTTGTTATTTCTGGTCGTCTTTAAAAGTTGAAGTCCGATTACACCTAACTTTGGGTCAACGGTGTCAATACGGGTTCTTCCTCTGTTGTGAGGTCAAAGGTCACATACCTAGGTCAAAGCTCGGCGGTCATTTCCCCCTTTGGTTAGGCTTTCATTTTTTCAAAACTGCTACATTTCTATATATTATTCCATTGAGAACAATTTATTGAATTTTGACCCACTGCAACTGACACTGTTCCAACTAACCACCTTGTGTACACTTCCATCCTTGCCAGGGGTCCGCAAGTTTACTTGCTGTATTTTTTTATGTTTGTATAGATGCATGTGTGGGAAAGGATGAAAATTTGGATGATTGAAAGCCCCAATATTTGAAGAGTTTGATTTCCAAAAATCACCTATTTTAAAATAACCACATTACACTTTAATCAATTCAGATAATTTTGTTGTCAAAGAAAGATGCCACATACAGAAGCCAAAAAACCACATCAGTTTACTCTCTGTTTTTCAAGGTTTTTTTTATGTATTGTCTTATTTCGTTTTGAAGTGGATTTAGGCTAAAGTACTTTCTCATAAAACCATGATCTTTAAAACAAATCCGTTGTAAAGAGAATCTCAGGTGGAGATGAGAATAAGAAAACCGAATCAAACATTGCTTATAAACTCCATAAAGTTAGTTCGTTGTTTTTCAAGATGGTGCCATATGAGTATTTTAGCAAAACACTTATTTTTTTAAAGTATTTTCAACACCACATCACTTTCAAAATTTCCTCTTTTTGAGAACAAATTCTTTTGCCATCAATAAACAAAAAAGAGCTATTTGCAGTAGGAAATTAAATGACACCAAGGTATTAGTTATGCTCCTTGTGTGTTTAGTAAAGTGAAGTTTATATGAGAAACTATCATAGTATTTTCTTTATAATTATGAGTGTTTTAGATTGGTGGAATGTTGCATAAATTGCGGGAAACAATATCAAAGGTATGTGTTAAGTAGGTTGACTAATGTTTTGTAAAAATGCACTAACCCAAACAGGCAAGTATCAGGATTTATGATTAGATACGTGCAACACAAGAATTAATACTCTTCTTTGGAATAGACATGGCCTATATTGACAGTTAAAATTCAGTAGATCTAATAGTTTTCTCCTTTGGGTGTATTACTGTGAGGCTACTTCATTGTTGTTGTTTGTGTTGAAACCATATCAATGTACATACGTGCCATTACATTATTGGCCATATAACATAATGATAGTGTGTTTTCACATTGTAAAAAAATCTTTAGAAAGTAATATTTAAGGGGAGGCCCGATTGAAGGATAGAAAGTGTTAATCTTGATAAATTGGTCTTCACTCCAAAACCCCACTGGTAAAGTTTCGCGCCGATATTTCAATCCGTTGTCACGCGGAGACAGCGATAAAATAGGGAGGGTGGAACCCGACACAGAGAGGAAGGGCGGAAAACGGGACAATCCAGGGCTTGGAGAAAAATAGGGCGTGGGCATAATTGTGAGCGTCAAGGAACTTAAAAAACTAAAAACTTTATTTGGCCCTAAAAGTTTCAAAGGGTTAAATGAGAAAAATAGTAGCTTTCTTCTGATACCAAAATTTTGACCACTTCCGGTAAAATTGGGCTTCTGGGGACGAGGCATTAGCGATCGGCCATGGACCGTTAATAATTCGCCAAAGTGACAAAACAGGTATGTTGTCCTGTAACCTTAAAGCAACACAAGCACATTTATTTTGAAGATGCCATCAATTTTCAAGAATTTGAGATATTTGCACAGTTGGGTTATAATGTTAGTAAACGATACCTCCGAGTGGTAATGCTCAAAAAATGCGTATTTGTTCATAAAGAAGCGATTGCAATTACAATGGGGATCCCTGATTGTAATTTAAAGGCGGGCTGTACCACGGCCAAATTATATCAGTCCACGGTGAAATAGTCCCGGAAATAGTGGCACCTCTCGAAAATGACTTCTTACTTGTCTGAACCAACTGGGAACAACTAACTCTCTAAAATCCTTGGACTTATTTTTAAATATATAGACTTGTTAGCTGGACAAAACCTTTTTTGGATATAATAACAGTAATAAGTTGTAAAAAGACTTATTAAAATAAGTATTAAGATTGCAAACAAATCTAAAATGACTTAAAACTCAGTTCATAAGCAAATGAGAGACTTATGTTTAAGTCTAAAAGACTTATTTTCAAATCCAAAAGTTTTGTCCCGCTAATAAGTCGTCTTAGATTTAAAAATAATTCCAAGGATTTTAGAGAGAATGGATGAGTGTACACACATACATGGCGCAATTTCCCGGCTATTTCATATTGAATGACGTTTCCAGCAGCCGTTGAATTACTATCGGAGATCTCCGATAATATTTATTCTGATTACAAAATTCCTTATTTTGAGACAGATATTTTTGAGCTCTACGATTCACAGGTACTGTTTACTAGTGATTACCAATGCAACTGTGCAAAAAATTCTCAAAATATCCCGAATATTGGGGGAGTCTTCAAAATGTGTGTTAGTGGTACCTAGAGTTTTTAACATTTTACAACAACTCTCTAACACACTAGATACCGTGTGTTAGAGAGTTGTTGTAACACTCTTACATGGTGAGTAAAAATGGACTGATTGTGTCCGCTAAGTAACATATATATCAATATATGTAGGGTCATCGGAAAGCTTATTTTATTGGCTTTAATTTGCTGCAAAAGGTCGTTTCCATCGGTGCGTTGAAGTGTAGGCCGAATTACAGCAGTCTTTTTAATCAAGTAGTTTGAAAGGTTGTCATCGATGTCTTTTTGATTCATCGTATGGTATGTTTGTTTCATCTCTTCCGGAAACTTAAACATGTATTAAGTTACATTATTTTTAAAATATTTTTTATGAGTGTCGACGGTGTAGAAAGATATAAAGGGCAATGGTAAATCGTGACTCTATCGTCAAATTTATATTGCACTCAGTAAATAGTCTGATTTCCTTCTGGACATTGATTTGCTTCGCTGAACGTTGTTCATTTTAATGTGAATTCGTGAACAGAGTACAAAACCAACTTCATGATTCAAAAGACTGTAGCCCAGTCAATGCCTAACCAATGTGAATGATTTTTGAATCAAAGTAAAGCTAATAAAATAAACTTTCCGATGATACCATACATGTTGAGATATATTTACCTGGAGATGAAAAATGGCAGACGCAATAGGGTCCAGTTTTTTACTCACGCTGTATAATGGAAATATTATCTATGCAGCATCACGTTTATTTCAATCCTCCAACAGTTACAAATCCTGACATGAGCCTATATGTATATAAATATGATAAATAAGATTCTCATGTCGGCAAAGAGTTACATATGTTCTGTATAATTAATTAACAGATTAGCGCGCAGTATCACCATAAAACTGTATAACAATGGGATGACGTTAGGAGAATACAGAGTTTCACCTAAACATCAATTGCACGCATGAAAAGATGAATTTTCCAATAATATTGAAGTAAATATACATTTATTTTTAAATCAGTAAGTTGGACCTTGCTCTGTTTTTACGTCCTTTGGGTTATGTACTCCATTATCATCAATGGAGTTCAAATACCTGTGAGTTCCAACCACTTCATTTTGATAAGAATGGACATTATCCGTTTCTTTTAAATCATTCTTCTTGTCTTTGACTGACACAAATTTATTCGATACTTTGGTTTCCACTTTATCGTATGTTTTACTTGACACAGAAGGTCGGACTTCGGTTGGTATATGATGAACCTCGGCTTCTATCTCTGGTGACCCTACGGGACTATAATAAACAGATTGGTTGTCCGAATTGTCCGGAATCTGCGGATCCCGCTGGAAACTGCTTGTGCTAACGACATAGCCACTATCAACTTTCGAGTTACGCTTATGTTTTGCAAGCGAAGGATAAGATAAACATTACATGCACCCTGAAGAATTGCGAGTACAACAAGTATTCCAATAACTGCAAAAAGAATTATAGAATGTGCATTTACAACATTTGATTCTCTATTTGAACATGAGCTGATGACGTTGAAAGGACCTATGGTACAATTGCGTTCTGCTCTGCTTAAAGATGATACTTTACAGGTGAAAATGGTGCCGTTATCCGTTTCTTGAAGGGTCAATCTTAATTCGTTGTGAGCAATCTGGAGAGTTTCGTTGGATCCAATATCTTTAACAGCATCACCAACTTCGCTGTCGTTGCCTGCGTACCATTGAAGTAGCAAAGGAGGTTTTCCCAAATCACTGCATGTTAAAGTAATCTGCGAACCAGCCACAAGAGTGTTACTCTCTTGATCTGAAGAGCAAATTGGGTAGTTTTCCAAAAAGTAGTCGATTGGTTCATTAAAATATACCTGTGCTTTTAAGTTGGGTATAAATTGGTATTCGACGATATTTTCTGTCTGCCTTTGATAAACACGACACTCATAGAGGTCATAATCGTCTAATGTCACTTGTTCGATAGTGAGAATGTAGTCGGTGTATATGTTATCTCGTTCATGGGTTTCAATAAAAACCTTCCCAGAATTATTGTAGCTCTGCGACAATTCTAACCCCAAGGAGACTAATTCCGCGTATTTCCGATACTGTGTTTTAGATATACCAATTACTTGATGATTTGCTAAATTCTCAACCGTGCAGGTAATTTGAGCTGATGAGTTGTCGTTCGTAAGTTTGATACTGGCCTGTGGTATGGACGTTAACATGGCTAACACGCCAAAATCCAAGATACAAAATGTGAAGTATGTCAGAAATATTAATTTCGGTAAGATGCGCCTGTTCAGGTGCGCCGACATGGCGATACAAAGTCAGCAATACGATATCGCCTATCCGTTGAACAGCCACTCCAGTCGACCTCTATAGAACGTAGATTTGAGATGTTTGTAATAATCCTTTCAACACCTTAATTTGTTAGCGTTCCTTTTTATTCAAACCATACAAGTGCAGCTGCAAATTGCGTCTGATGTCTCAATAATAGAAGAATAGAAACAACCCTTGCATCATGTAAATAAATAACATTTTAGAATGAGACGTGATAAATATCCATACTGAACATGCAATATGTAGGTATGTTTTCACTTCCTTGTCTGCTGTTACCGAATTTGGTTTTGTACACGCATTGTGCTTTACCTGTGTATTCAATTTGGTACAGAATATCAATGACCCGATGAGTAATCAAATTTAACAATTTCAATGACTATGAAACCGTTTCAAACTGCAACTGTTAAAGAAAAACTAGGCCATTATTCTAGACAGCAATCTGTTTCTAAAGTTGGTCAAAACTATTAATATCTATTCGTGAAAAAAAATAAATCAATTGATCAACTAACCTTTTTGGAATGATTATTTCTTGTCTGTTATTTGTTGCAACCTATAACGCATACCTTAAAAAGTAGCGTTTAAATGCCCTTTGCTATGCTTAACAAATTGTTATTTGTCAGTGATTCAGGTATCTATTGAAAAGCTTATAACTGGCACAATTATATTTTAAAGGGCATTCAACTTCAACTTTATTATTTCCATAAACAAAATCAAATACACAAGAATATACATTAACAGGAACAAAAATGATGGAGGAGTTGACCAAAAGGTCAATGAGATCAGACTGGGGTCAACCCCTGATGTTACAACGCACAACTAAAAAACAAGGACATTCAGTCAATACAACACAAGAAATAGACAATGTTCAATGCACCTTAATTCAAATTGCCATCAAACAAGAATTACAGTATAAGTAGGACAATGTTCAAAAAGTATTATATGTATTTGGAAATAAGTTCACGTTTAAAAAATGATAACGAAAATGAGCTACTGATTTCGAGTTTTTGAGATGTTGCCCCAAATTGTTCCAAAGGATAGAGCCCGATGCATGTTCGCACAGATTGAGCGGTGAAAACTTTCTTATTTCTGGTAAGATTGTAATTGTTGATATTTCTCGTGCTATACTTATGAATATCAGAGCGTTTTGTAAAAAGCCTTTAAATATATTCGGTAATTGGTTGATAGAGTATTTATACATAAACACACCAAGTTCTACTTTCTATACATCTACTATATTTAAGACGTTATATTTGGCAAATAAGGGTGCAGCATGACTTCTGTAATGGCTATTTGATATTGTTCTTACTGCCCATTTTTGAAGCTTTTTTAGTTTATCTAAGTAAGTTTTGCAAGTATTCCCCCATATTAAGATTCCATAATTAATGTAAGGTAAGATGAGTACAATATAAGGAATAAAGTATACAATCTGGTATGAAATGTTTAAGTTTGTTTAAGACACCGATGTTTTTTTGCGATTGTTTTAGATAGATTATGACATTTCCAAGTAAGATTTTTATCTATTAAAGGGGGATGGCCCGATTTAAGGATATGAAGTTTTCATCTTGATAGATTGGCCTTCACTCCAAAAACCCATCTGTAAAGTTTCGCGACGATATTTCAATCCGTTTTGATGCGAGAGCTAAAAACGTGATTTTGTAAGCCCCATAGAGTACTGTGTAAAATTAATATTGGTCGACCAAAATGGAGCACATTTTCGCTCATAACTTCCAGGCCAAACATCCTTTGGCTCTAAGATTTCACAGGGTAATGAGAAAAATAGTAGCTTTCTTCTGATACCAAAATGTTGACCACTTCCGGTAAAATCTGGGGCTTCTGGGAAAAAAAAAAAAAAAAAAAAGAGTTTTTGAGATGTTGCCCCAAATTGTTCCAAAGGATAGAGCCCGATGCATGTTCGCACAGATTGAGCGGTGAAAACTTTCTTATTTCTGGTAAGATTGTAATTGTTGATATTTCTCGTGCTATACTTATGAATATCAGAGCGTTTTGTAAAAAGCCTTTAAATATATTCGGTAATTGGTTGATAGAGTATTTATACATAAACACACCAAGTTCTACTTTCTATACATCTACTATATTTAAGACGTTATATTTGGCAAATAAGGGTGCAGCATGACTTCTGTAATGGCTATTTGATATTGTTCTTACTGCCCATTTTAGAAGCTTTTTTAGTTTATCTAAGTAAGTTTTGCAAGTATTCCCCCATATTAAGATTCCATAATTAATGTAAGGTAAGATGAGTACAATATAAGGAATAAAGTATACAATCTGGTATGAAATGTTTAAGTTTGTTTAAGACACCGATGTTTTTTTGCGATTGTAAAGTTTCGCGACGATATTTCAATCCGTTTTGATGCGAGAGCTAAAAACGTGATTTTGTAAGCCCCATAGAGTACTGTGTAAAATTAATATTGGTCGACCAAAATGGAGCACATTTTCGCTCATAACTTCCAGGCCAAACATCCTTTGGCTCTAAGATTTCACAGGGTAATGAGAAAAATAGTAGCTTTCTTCTGATACCAAAATGTTGACCACTTCCGGTAAAATCTGGGGCTTCTGGGGACGAGCCTATTAGCGATCGGGCCATGGACCTTTAATACACGAAGAAATTTTGTATTTTTTACCCTTTCAAGATCTGTATTATCCAAATTTATTTTAATTTTGTTATCATTATTATATTCACTGTCGTATATCAGTTGATTCATTCCTCATAGTAAGTTTCGGTGTACCCAATACCATGTAATTAGTTTTACTGGCATTACTGATAATTTATTGGCCTTGAACCAATTGCTTACTTCTCTTAATTCTCTATTAAGTAATTCAACCTTGCTGGCAATGTCTTTATGCGAATACAATATTTAAGCAAACAATATGAAGTCTAATACAGGTGAAGTGTTGCAAATATCGTTAATATAGAGTATAAATAGCAAAGGGCCTAGTATTGAACCCTGTGGTACACGACAAATAATATCTTTGAGTTCAGATTCACATGAGTGATAATATACATACTGCTTTATATTGCTTAAATAGTTTGTAAACCAGGTGTTAACAACTCCACGAAACCCATAATGTTCTAATTTATGTAATAATATCTTGTGGTTAATGGTGTCGAATGCTTTTGATAAATCCAAAAATATTCCAATTGTAGATTCAATATTTTCCACTTCATTATTTTGTCAACCAGTTGAATAATCATCATGTATGCGGAGTGGTTTGCTCGGAAACCGAACTGTTTTTCATTTAGTATTTTATGATTGTCAATAAAATCCGCATACTAATCGTATTTTTGAAAAACACGGTAAAATTCGACAACATGTCAGCATCACCTTTTTTATAAAATTATTGGTGTTACTTTCGCAACCTTAAGCTTTTCTGGGACTACGCCTGTTGATATATAAATTGAAGATCATAGTAAGTGGGCGTACTATTTCATGAGCTACTCTTTTTTACAACACGGTTGTCAATGTCATCATATCCTGCACTTTTGTTTTGATTAAACTTACCAATTATCTTAACTATTTCCCTTTCGACTGCTGGTTTCATATATATACTACTTGATAATGGATTATGAAGATAATCATAATAGTGTTTACTTGTGTTATGTATTTTTTAGGCAAGATTTGGACCGAAATTGACAAAAAAAGTTATTATTAAATTCGTTGGATATTTCCTGGGGATTAGTAATTACATTACCAGAATTATTCTTAAACTTACTTTGTGGACAATGTCTCCGCCCAGGTCCAATGATTAGGTTAATAGTATGGTGCCTTATCGTAATGTTTTTGGATTTGTCGGCTATTTTGCTACATTTTGATTTTTTGTCTTTTTTTGGGTAATATTGACACCTAGGAACTCGAATTTGGTTGTTCCCATTTTTTTTCGGCCACCCGTTTGGCAGCCATCTTGGGTTTCAAAATGGCCACTATTTTCAATTTATTTTTCCCCATATCTCCATTTGTGGGCGACTTAGAAAGGTCAAATTGGTGTCTACACCCATGTTTGTGATACTTGGGTTGCTATATAAACCGTTGTTTAAGTTGCAACTAATTTCGTTTGGCGGCCATCTTAAATTCAATATGGCCGCCACGTTGAATATATTTTGGCCTGTATCTTGACTTCTGAATAACATACAGTGGTAAAAACGGTGGCAATACCCATGTTTGTGATACTAAGGTTTCTAAATAAACCGTTTTTTAAGTTGCAACTAATTTCGTTTGGTGGCCATCTTGAATTCAAATGGCCGACATGTTGAATAAACTTTGTCCTGTATCTTGACTTTTGGAATGACATACTGGGCTAAATACGGTGGCATTACTCATGTTTGTGATACTGAGGTTGCTATATAAACCATAATTGAAGTTGCAACTAATTTCGTTTGGTGGCCATCTTGAAATCAATATGGCCGACATGTTTAACCCTCGCCTTACTAAGCCTTTTTGCATGGTTTACCAGGGGTGGGGGTTGTTACCATCCCTTCAGGAATTTGTTATAAAGCATCCGATGCTTATGATTTTAATACCAGTGGATAGCCATGGTCCCCTCTTTCTATTGATACCAAAAAGTACTAACATACCTAGTATATGTCATCACAATGACATAAAACACAAAGTTGGCAAAAAACATAAAGTTGGCAAAATTGGCGTTTGCTACAGAAAATAGGCGAAAATCCAATTTTGCGCGAAAAAAAGGTAGGAATATCGGATTTTCATGCGGTTTTCAGCTCTTAACAATTATAGTTTACAGAGTTGAGCCATATTTGCAGAATATTCTAAAAAATGTACCCTAGATTATTCTTGGGTGGCAACCACCCCTCTATCTTCAATTTTGAAGGCATACACTCACCCTGGTGAAGGTGCTAAGTTCACATAATTTTCGCTAAAATGACTGGTAATGAGAAAATGATAATCTGGAAGCTTTTTACGAAACCTTTTGTCCTTTTAGCGCATCGGAGAAAAGTTCAATAGGGGGTTTTAACCCCCAGACGAGGGATAGTATACTTCGGCCTGTATCGCGAGTTGGAAATAACTTAAAGGCTAAAATAATTCAATTTGACTGTTCCAATTTTGTTCGATCAGCTTTTTGCCTGCCATCTTGAATTTCAAAATGGCCGCTATTTTCAATACATTTCTCCCAATATCTTGGCTTCCAAGCTATATAGGACAAAAAGATAGTAATACCAACGTATGTGATAATAAGGTTTAAACGATGCTACTCTCTGGGTTCTAGCTTATTTATTAGACCACCATATTGAATTTCAAAATGGTTGTCACTATTAATCAGTATATTTTGCCTTGTATCTTGGCTTGTGAGCTACATAGAAAGCAAAAAGGATGGCACTACCCATGTTTGTAATACCAAGGTAAGGTTTTCAAAATTGCCACTTTAATTTGTATAGCTCATAAAGTTAAAGGGGACAGACCTGTGGTTGAAAGTCTGATGGCTAGTGTAATTAGTCGGATAGAACTTAATTGTGAGAAGCATCAAAGTGGTACTAAAAATAATATTTAATCCTTATAACAAGCGACAAATCCACCAAAGTGCCCAGGACATCACCTTAGGCTTTATGGAAAGGAGTCTTGATTTTAAAGGACGAAACCGAAGTTCTCAGAGAAAACCTGCGAGGGCGGGTATGGATTGGCAACCCAATTCACGTACGATACTGGCTCCGCAGGGAAGCGAACCCGTGACAAATTGGTGAAAGGCGAGTCGATGAGCCACTTCACCAACCCGTCCGCCCACTAATGCAATTTTATTGCTAGAATTTATAGACCAAGGTGTTTAGTGGAAGAATCCACCTGGTGCCATCTTGGCACCCTTTGGCATTTTGAGTTACTGAGGTCACAAGTCATATAAGGGGATTACATTTCTAAAAGCTTCAATAAAGTTATGAAATATTACAAATTCTTCCTCAAAAAAGGAGTAAGAAGGTCAATGGTCATATATCCATAGGATGCCTAATTAACAAGGTATAAGACAAATAGGTCAGATGATAACAAATCTGTTGTACGGGGGTCATATTTTGAAATGCTTCAATATAAATAATGATAGCCTCATTATATTTTTGAAAAGAGATTTCAAAAAAGTAGAATTTGCTATATCTACAAACTACATTTAATACTATGATGTAAATACGGTTCAAGGCCACATAGACAATGGGGTTGTTAAGTTTCAGCCATTTATATCCCCAAGACGACATCTTAGATCTAGCAAACCATACCTTTTCAGAATCCTTGAGTCAAGATAAATAAAATGCAACTACTTTCAGTTACGTAGAGGCATTTTGAAAATTTGATCCCTGTACAAAAGATATTTTATCCTTTGACCTACACATCCTTTTATTAGACATTGTGCAGACACGTCCCCATTGATTTTGTACTCTTTGGACTTCAGGAAGATCTTGTGATCTTCCGTAACTTTATTGCTGAACTTCGAAGATTTAATTCCCTAATGTGACCTGTGACCTCAATAACGCAAATTGCCCAAGGGTGTCAAGGTGTCACCCAGTGGATTCTTAGACTAGGCACCCTGGTCTGTCACTTTCAGCAATAAAATTGCATTATATATAGTACGCAACTTCACGTTCATACTGTGGTATTAAGGCCGCCTCCCGACTGTTAGGATCCAAAAATCAGCATAACCTAGAATTTATCATTTATCGAATGAGTTTTGTGGGGGAATGTGTGTGAAAAATAATTGGTAACAGTGGAAATTACAAAAAAAAATAAGCAGACAACTGTATTGAGTAAAACAATGATATGTAACAAAGAAGAAAAAAAGTAAAACTACAGAAAAGGATTATCCCAAAATTTAATAGTGTACAGACAAAATATATAGAAGCTGACTCGAAGAAAATATTGGCGAAGAAACGATTACAGATTAATAGGAGCCAGTCGGTTTATTTACATGGAAGAATATTGTGGACCTCAAGAGGAAATTTTTAGTTGGATGTGACTTAGTAGAGGTGTAATACCAACTTAATAGCAGAAAAATGAAATTCAAGAAGATAGGATGGTCCTGAAATGGACATTTGTTAAGGTGTTGGAGTAGTTCTAGGCTTCTATGCTAGCCAGATGTTAAGATTAAGAAAACTCTTACTACTATCACGATTGATGAGAGAATTTCCATTGTCCAACAGCTGACCAGACAATGCTGATTAAAAGGTAACAGCGCTAGCCCTTCTTGGTCAGTAAATCTTAAAGTTGAGTAAACCTTACACGTTGTAGTTTTTACTCAACGGGAAGGAGTATTGTTCCCTTTTTTATCAGTGCAGTCAAACGCTAGTATCAACTTAGTGGAGGGAAATTGTGGAATCCCCAGTATGTTATTCACAAGTCAAGATACCGGCCAAAGTGGATTTACACTACTACTACTACTAAACCAAAGTTTTAAATCCGGTTTTATCCCCGTTAACGGGGGTGGCCGGATTCACCTCACATTCGCAGCAACCGCCCCACTCCTTCCTTCCATTTCACCCGATTCAATGCATCCTCCATCCTCAACTCAACCCTCCTACTCTCCTCCTCCACTTGCTTCTTCCATGTCTTCTTTGGACGTCCCCCTCCCCCTCGAACCTCCCACCTCAAACTCAAAAGCCTTTCTTAAGGTCCCAGGAAATGCAAATAGAATTGATGTGGTTTGTGCCAAGTCTACAAGGAGGGGCAAGAAAGCATTCAATATTTGGGTTGGTGATGACATCATTAGTGAAACTATTGATTTTTCAGAGAGTAATAGAAAATTCCAGGTGACTGGTGTGAATCTATTCATGACACTGACTGAAAATCAGTAGTTTCACAAATGATGTCACTGGTAGTGTATTCTTTTTTCTGGCCCTGTTTATTGGAATGGAATAAAGACTTGGAGTAGGTTTATCATCTCATTTCCTGGGACCTTTAACACATGCTTGTTATCCTTCCTCAACACATGCCCATACCAACGTACACTATTCACCTTCGCCAACCGGTCCATCGCCTCTTCCAAACCCAACATCTGCATCAAATCCTCTGTCTTCATCCTGTCCAACAACTTCACACCACACATCGCTCTCACCATTGCCCTCTCTGTCCTCCTCAGAATCTCCATCTCATTTTCGCTCAGACACCACGTCTCACTCCCAAACAACATCACTGATCTTACACAACTCTTATACACCATTCCTTTCATCTTCAAAGGATATCTTTTCCCTTGCAACAACTCCCCACATTCCCTAAACTTCACCCATCCATACCTCACTCTAGCTGTCACAGCCACCTCGCATCCACCACCCCCACTAACCTTATCCCCTAGGTATGTGAACTCCTTCACTGACTCCACCTCATCACACAACTTTTCCTCCTGTTCCACCATCCCTCCAGCTACCTTCTCACATCTTCTGCACACAAAATCTTTTGCCAAACTAGGGGTCACTCTCTTCATCTTTGTGCATCTCCCATGGATCCATTTCCCGCATTTCTCACACTACACTGAATTTGCTTTTACTCTCTTCCCACACACACCACATGTGTCTACCTTATCACCACCACCTCCCTCTCCACCCACTCACCAGCACTTTTGTCTTCCCAAGGTTTACCTTCAAACCCTTACTCTCAACAGCCTTCTTCCATTTCCAAAACTTCTCTCTCAGTCATTCCAATGTCTCGCTCATTAAAACCAAGTCATCGGCGTACAACATCTCACTCAACAAACCTTCTTTTGCACTCTCCGTGACTACATCAATCACAATTGCAAAAATCAATGGCGAAAGTACAGAACCTTGATGCACACCCACCTTCACCTCAAACTCATCGCACAAATCAGACCCCACTCTAACTCTTGTTTTGGCTCCTTCATACAAACTCATCACTGCTCTAACCACTACTTCTGGTATCTCTCTCTTCCTCATCGCCCACTCCATCACTTCCTCGGTACCCTATCAAATGCCTTCTCCATGTCGGCCATATTGAATTCAAGATCCCAACGGAATCAGTTTCAACTTTAATTATGGTTTATATAGATACCTCAGTATCACAAACATGGGCATTGCCACCGTTTTTAGCGCAAGATGTTATTCAGAAGTCAAGATACAACAAGATTTAACATGGTGGCCATTTTGAATTCAAGATGGCCGCCAAACAAAATTAGCTGCAACTTAAATAAGGGTTTCTTTAGAAACCTTAGTATCACAAACATGGGTATTGCCACCGTTTTTAGCACTGTATGTTATTCTGAAGTCACGATACGGACTAAAATATATTCAACACGGTGGCCATTTTGAATTCAAGATTAGCTGCAAATTAAAAAACGTTTTTTATAGAAAATTTAGTATCACAAACATGGGCATTGCCACCGTTTTTACCACTTTATGTTATTCAGAAGTCAAGATACAGGCCAAAGTATATTCAACGTGGCGGCCATTTGAATTCAAGATGGCCGCCAAACGAAATTAGTTGCAACTTAAATAATGGTTTCTATAGCAACCTTAGTATCACAAACAAGACACCAATTTTACCTTTCTATGTCGCCCACAAACAGAGATATGAGGGGAAAATATGTTGAAAATAACGGCCATTTTGAAATCCAAGATGGCTGCCGAATGGCTGGTCGAAAAAAATGGGAACAACCAAATTTGTGTTCCTTAGCCTCAAATTTACCTAAAAATGACAAAAAATCAAAATGTAGCAAAAAATCCATGAAATAACACAAGGAACCATACTATAATCGATCTCCATGTTTGTTGCATGTTATTCCTGGCAGATTCAAATTTATTAAAGTAATATTTGCGCTTTGATTTCTTTATTAAGTTGTGTTTTAAATTTTTGAAGTCGGTCCTTGTTTGGAGAGATTGAAGATACCATTTATATAGTTTATTCTTAGTGTCAATGATTCGTAATTGGCCTTTAGTTATCCATGGTGATCTTGGTTCTGTCTGTTTATTTTAGATTCTTCGTGAATGCATTCATCGTAGAACTCGGAGAATTTTCTAACAAAACGTGTTATGCTTCTAACACAGACAAAACCGCAGATCGGAATCACACTCAAATTTTGTGAGTAAGCTTTTCTCAAGGATATCTAGTTAACAATGAATAAAATAATAATAATAATAATAATAATAGCAGAGATTTATATAGCGCCTTATGCTATTGGCCTCTAAGCGCTTTCACAAATGGTCGCTGATCACTGTGGCCCAACCATACCATAAACCATTTAGCATCATTTCAAGGGATGCAGCAGATCGGGATCAGCGCTTTCCCTTATCAGCAAACATACATCGAGATAACCATCGCAGCCGGGATCAGCTTCCCAAATATCGCATGGGTAAATCGAGACAACTAAGCGGTTAATTTCTTGTCCAGGGAAATTACAAGATAGCTGAATCTCACAGGGCTCGAACGCACGCCTATACGCATGGATGAGCATACACTGGAGTCGAGCGCTTACCTGATTGAGCTAGCTTGTCCGCTAGGAGGTGCTGGAATCACGAAATGCACCTTTAAATACGTACCAACCAGGGCCGTCTGCATAACATGAAAAAAACAGACACAAATGGAAAATGTTTCGAAACTTCTTCAAAGCTGCTATCGCAGTAGAATTTACTGGTATTGCGTGATAAATATGAAAACGTGCCTTATTAGGTATGTGGTAGCATGATAAAACAAAATCGCGGTAGTACGTAGCGTGGTCAATTTGTATTTTGACCAGAAAACAATGGTATAGACATATTGGTACCAGATGGACAGTGCATGCCATAGGACAACGTAATTATCAAAAATCAAAAATATTTTATGAGGGCGATATGGGGAACCCGGGGGGTTCTTAGTACAAACGCCTATACGGAGACGTGCCGCTGGATTGGGTCGCAAAATCAGCCGTCTGGTATAACTATGACCCCTTTTTTTCACACTGGTATAATTATGACCCCTTTGTTTTCACACAGTAATGGTATAATTATCGGTGTTGATTTGATGTTGTTGGTAATGTATAATTGTGGGCACGCATCCGCGATGGTGATATATAGTCCGTGAACGTAGTCAGTTCTACGCAGAATTCGACAACGTATTGATTTTGCAAACTTTTTTAGTCATGCATAATTATCGTAATCTCGGTTTGTTTACGTCTGCTAGCTGCCGCTGGTTTCATGTGACTTTCGTTGTGGCCTTCAACATTGCACACCAAGTCGCGAAGCAAAGACACGCTGGGTATTTGATTTGGCGGTTCTCCTGTTACGAAAGGAAATTCTGGTAGACATGAACTATTTGGTATAAATATGGCCCGAAATATGGGTCATTATATTGCAAGAAGGAGAGGTATAAGTTTGGGTCCACTTCTTGAGTCGGTATAAATATGGGTCATTATATTGCAAGAAGGAGTGGTATAAGTTCGGGTCCACTTCTAGTTCTTGAGTCCTGGAGGCAGGTCCCTACCCAAACAAAATTGAAGAACCCCCCCCCCCCGGGATGGGGAACGAGTTGTAAAGTATAGCGGTGAAATTACAATAACGATTAATAATATATAGCGCCTTTCACGTGTATCAAAGCGCTTACAATTGTTTACCGCTATTTGCCATACATATCCAAGGCATACTCAGACCTTTGGGCGCCGTGAATGTTTGGTTTGGATGTTATAAGCGAAAATATGCCCCATTTTGGTCGACCAATATTAATTTTACACAGTATTCTATGGGGATTACAAAACCACGTTTTTAGCTCTCACTTCAAAACGGGTTGAAATATCGGCGCGAAACTTTACAGATGGGGTTTTGGAGTGAAGGCAATTCTATCAAGATGAAAAATTTATAGACTTACATCGTGTCATCCCCTTTGAACCCTAATTCTGTTTGTACGCCGTTTTAAGAGAAAATTCTGAAGTTGCAGATTGATACTCGTAAACCTTTTTTATGCAGCTTTATTAAAAATTCTGTTATATCTTTTTTCTTGAAAATCACAACAAGAACAACAACAACAATACCCATTGTTCATTAAAAATGATGCCAAGTAGTCTTTAATTTGCAAAATATGTACATATAATGTTATGAAATCTGTAGCTACATATGTCAAGATATATCCTGAGAATATGAAGTGTGTAGAATTAAAGTATCTAATGCTCAGATTTTGTTGAAATTATTGTCGAATTATTGCTCTGGTGAAAATTCATATTAATTCTTTTGGTGACAGCTCAGTATACAATTTAAAGGTTAAGTTTTGGTGACCCCTATAGATCATGTAAACCCTTGTTACCTTTTGTTACATACCAAAAATGGTAAAATAATGCAGGACGAACATTTTGACACCAGTTTCAACAAATCGGAGCACTGGGTAAGGTTTACCCTCATGATGATCTTGAACCTATTAAAACAGGGCTGTACCTGTGTACCTACAGATCGGAACCTCTACAGATCGGAACCTCTACAAACTAGACCGTTTGTATCCCTATAATTAGTCAAATTCTTCCTGCAGACAAAAGGAGTAAAAAAGTCAATGACCACGTATCCACCGAATGCTTTATTAACAAGGTATAGGTCAAAGTAGGTCAGAGGATAACAAGTCGTTTGTACAGGGGGTCAAAATTTTAAAATGTTTCAATTAAAGTAATAGCCTCATTATATTAATCTTGAAATGATTTCAAAAATATATAGTTTGCAATATCCACAGACTATATATGTAATGCTATGACGTAAATACGGTTCAAGGCTACATAGCCAATAGGGTTGTTTAAGTTTCAGCCATTTTTATTGTCAGGGCGACATCTTAGATAAGCAAACTTTACCTTTTTCAGAATCCTTGAGTCAAGACAAATAATATGCGACTACTTTCAGTTACGTAGGGGCATGAAAGTTTGACCCCGGTACCAAAGATTTTTTTTTAAATTTTGACCTACACATCCTTTGCTAGACATTGTACAGCAACGTCCCCATTTGGACTTCCGAAAGAACTTGTGATATTTCACAACTTTATTGCTGCACTTTGGAAATAAAGAAATATTGAAACTAGTCTTCTGGACTTACTATTTTTTTGAGACTGGCTACAGTTTCACGTCCAGAAGACTAGTTTCAATATTTCTTTATTTCTACCTACCTGGATGATTGAGAACATTCACAAATATATTGCACTTTGGAAATTAAATTCCCTTATGTGACCTGTGACCTCAATAAGTCAAATCGCCCAAGGGTGTTAAGGTGACACTCCTGAGTAGGTGGATTCGGTAGACACACTGGTCTATCACTTTCAGCAATAAAATTGCATTAGTACGCAACTTTACGCTCGCGCCCATACGTGGTTCTTCTGTGTCTTGAATAAGACCGCCTCGCCGCCAATGAGGATATCTCCCACCTCACACTTACACAGATTCTGCACTGAAGCAGACTGTAGTGCCCTTTGGGGACACTCGCCATTAGAATGTCAATGGGGCAATGGAAGTTAACCTCGCCCGGTTCAATATTGGACTAAAAATCGCCAATCAATGATCAAGAAAAACCAAACAACAAAACCTCCTCTCTCTACTCAGAAAGTATACGACTTCAAATTGCAATAAAAAAACGCGGCCGCCGCGCCGCCGAAAAAAAACCCTGCAAAACAAAACATTATGGTTCCTAGCCCTAAGGACCGCGAGGTTGACTTAAGTCACTATTGAAGGTTTTTATAACACAGATTTTAACTGCAACAGTAGGATAAACTTAACCGTTAGGATGTGTCTTTACAAATCGCTGGATTTACATGGTCATAAGTCGTTACAGAAGGAAGAAGACAGTCACATTTTGAAGATATAGTAGTCGAACAGTATTCATGTTGCCAGCAAACGCATATCTGTGTAACTTCACATGAAGCAGTACGATAAACAATTGTGTTTTATGATTTTTTGAGATAAGTGACAAATAATTTTTCAATCTATAATTATTACTTTCTAAGCTTGTTATTCTTGCCAATTTGAAATCACCAGACGAGATCGAACATATCGCAGAATACATTTTAATATATTTAAATGCGTTTGCAAAGTTTTCGGTGCATTCCCGGTATCGTTGTGATAAAGGTGTCCGGAAGTGTCATCTTGGAGCAGCTTGCGCTTTCACTGACGTCAGCAAGTAAATGTACTCTATATTAAGTCAACACATACTATTTTACAATTTCTTCTTCTGGTATGTTTTTTAAAAATAAATTTATCATTCAGCATATGATAAAATTTTCGATTGGAATTTTTGTTCTACTGGACTTTGCCGCTTTGCCAGTGCAGAAGATGGCGGTACTTCAGGCTCTTCTTCTTAAATTTTATATTTCCGCAAGCGAAGACAGAAAAATATGTTCACAAAGACCGACAATACTGCGACTACACAAATGACAGCTATAACCGCGAAAAGGCCCGTGTTTGAATATTCAGTATTGGTTGTGTTCAGGTAATCTGAGATGTTAAAAGGACCAATAGCACACTGACGTTCTATGGTGCCTGAAGAAGAGGTCACTTTGCAGGTGAAAGTCGTGCCATCGTCTTTTTCTTGAAGGGTTACTTGTAACTGGTTGTACGCTATTTGCGTAACATCGCTAGGCCCAATGTCTTTCACAGATTCTCCAACTTTGGTACTGTTGGCTCCAAACCATTCTAGTAGCAAAGGCGGCATTCCAGAATGGCTGCAGGTTAAAATAACCTCCGTTCCCGATATCAGAGTGGTGGTAGGCAAGTTTGAGGCGCAAACTGGATAATTGTTTGAAAAGTAACCAAGATTTTCCTGAAAGTTGAAACCATTTTCTGAGATCACATAGTAGTCGCTGTTGTTGCTATCATTCTGCCTTTGATATACCCGGCATTTGTATGGGGCATAATCGTCCAGTGTAACATTGTTTATGGTGAGGCAATAGTCCGTTACTGACCCAAACTTAGAATCATTTCTCTGCTGTATTCCCACCAAAATGTTCCCATTGTTTTTGTACTTTTGCGAAAGTTCCAATCCCCAAGACACGAGCTCCTCGTATTGGGCAAAATATTTTTTAGAGTAACTAACCAGATAATGATCGCTATCGAAATTTTTAATTGTACAGTTGGCTTTGGCAGACGAATTATTGCTTGTGAGTGCAATGGTAGCTAGTTTCACGACTGGCGTACCTAAAACAGCTGTGGTGCACAGACAACCAAATACAATATGTCCCAATAGCATAAGCATCTTCTATGATATCTGTCGATGTTCGACGTGGTCCAGACGTTAATACAAAAGTAGCTTCTCAAATGGGTTATCATACGTCCTGTATGAGGCAAGAATCAGGCAAGAATGCTGTGAGCTATTCCTCGAGAGGCATGTGTGTCCAATAAAGCACAGCTAACTTTGACTTTATGTTACAAAACATGTGAATCACGACAAGAAAAAAAACCGTATAGAATAGGTAAAAATAAATAAGAGGTCTTGTCAGACGGACATGGTCCGTATGTTCTGCATTTACTTCCTCATAGATTTCATACATAATGTTCCTTGACTCGTGACAGAGTTTTGCATATCATCCATGGAACTTACAAACTGAACCTTTTTCTATAATAATAGAAAATTCTCTTTAATTGTATGTTCTTGCAGCGTTGTTTTATTATTAACTAGCGGGATGCCCACGCTTCGCGCGGGCCCCCGCTAGCCGAGAAAACGGGATCGATTACTAAAACCAAGCCCCTCGGCCCAATGAGCAGGCGATATACCCAGCAAGCGATAAGACCGAAAGCAACCTATTGACAAAATCTGACATTTTAGTCATTATGGCGTACGGACACTTACTACAACACGTAATTGTATCGAGATTCATATCTTTAAACACCGTTGTTGTTTTATTCTTTTCTATCAATTTTTCAGTTAGAATAAATAACTTATGAGAATTCTACAGACTTAGCCTCTACTTTTGAGGTATTTCTGCAAATTTCAAAATGTATGTATTGACTTTTTTGGGGTAGATCACGTATAGTATCTTTAGTTTAGGCAACAATTAGAGTTACTATTTTTACATAGTTTGTGCATTTTTTACATAAATCTTTTCTCTGTGATATGCCATACCAAACGGATGGGAAAGAAGTGTCAAGAGGGGATGACAATCTTACCATTTAGTCGTTTCAGAAGGAAATGCTTGCCAAAATAACGATGATCAGCAAAGTGTGCGTCAGAAAAAGGGTTTGGTCAAGGTTGTCACCTTTCTGTATTTTTATTTGTAATCGCAATAACATTTTTCAGTGGCGTGTGAAATACCACAGAGTGACAAAATCAAAGGTATTAAATTTGCCTTTTAAAAAATTTACGATAAAAACGAAGTAGTACGAGAATGTGCTGATGATATAACATTATTTGTAAGTGATGAAAATGATATTGAAAATGTACTTGGAGTGTTAATTAAATAAATTATCAGCTCTATCAAATCTTAAACTGAATTCTAAAAAACAGGCGCTTTATGGATAAGATCTTATAGAAAAAGACAGAGGAAATTGTTCGACTTAAATTGGAGTACCCTAACAACGTTATTAAAACACTGAGTCTATATGTTACAGTAGTACAAAATATATGAAAGCCATAACTGAAAATTGGGAACACAAGGTAAACAAGATAGGACCATTAATACCTGGAAAACATAGATTTAACAATTGCGGGGAATATTGTTTTATTAACAGGTTTACTTGTATAGCACAATTATACCGTCAGATTCAATTAAGCATTTGAATACAACCTTACTTAAATTGGTATCGGATGCAACGAAAAGTCAAAAGAAGAACACTCATATATGATTATGAAAAATGTCGTTTAAAAGTGATTCCCCTAACTTCGTTTTCAAACTCATTAAAAGGTTTCTTGGATTAGAATAACGAGTGAAACATTGCGACATAGAAAATATACCTTTGTTTCAGATGGCAAACACTAAATTTAAGTTTAAATATTTATAAATGTAATACTAAAATACCGATTTAATTTACCCTTCACGTAATATTAGTTGCACGCCTCATTCCGTTGTCGTCTATGGAGCCCGGACTAAGGCTCCGGGCGGACCATGTCTCCTTTTACACCGGATCCTCAAAGTCTCTGAAATATACGTCCGCAACTACGGAATTGCCCATCTACAAGTATGACCAAACCTTTCACCAGATCCTACCCGGTTCTACAACTTTCTCAACGAAACGCCACCAAGACTAAACCCAAAATAAAATACAAGCACGACGGAGAAGCTGATTCAAAAGAAGAAAACTATAACGCCTCCAAAATATCAAAGAAACCCTCACAGACAGAGCGCCCAGAAGTATAAACTACATAAATATTAAGGAAAGTACTAACAGTCCTGTTAAGGTACACCCTAACTTCATATCTTTTGTCAGACATTCTATAATCTCCTGATACCAATGTCTTCCTAGCTTTATTTCTACATTTTACAACAATATCAACAACTTAACATAATTCTTCATATTAGTTTCATAATCCTCACTCTATCATCACACTAAAACACCTTCACTACTTGAAAATTAAACGTAGAGCAACATTTTTAACCATCAGCAGAATAATAATTGAAATATTGATATCAATTCTATAATGATCGTTAGGACAAGGATAGCTCAGGAATGCATTTGATTTCAGCAAACTCGCTAAAGGTAGTCCGTCGTACAAATTTCATGAATTTAAAAAAAAAATGCATAAAATGGCATAGATTTGCATACATTCTTGTATAATTAACAATATAAAGCGCAATACCGTATCACCATATAACTGTGTAACAATGGGTTGACGTTAGTACAAAACATAATTTCGCCCAACACCAAATCGTATGCATAACAAATTCCAATTTCTCCTTTCGCACATTAGTATACATTTTGCTGTCTTTAATTTTGAAAATCAGTAAGTTGGACCCTGCATCACTCCTTTGTTATTTCGTCCTTCTTTATGATATGTACTTACTGATCGCTAATGGGTATTAAATATCTATGGGTTCTTATCATTTCATTTCGATAAGAATGGGCACCATCCGATCCTTCTAAAGCTTTCTTCCTGTCTTTGACTGACACAAATGTATTCGATACTTTGGTTTCCACTTTATCGTATGGTTTACTTAACACAGGGGGTCGCTGGACTTCGGGTTGTAAATGATGAACCTCGGCTTCTATCTCTGGTGACCCTACGGGACTATAATAATCAGATTGATTGTCCGGATTCTGTTGAGCACACTGAGAACTGATAGTGTCAACGACATAGCAACTGTCACCTTCCGTGTTTTGCCTTTGTTTTTGCAAGCGAAGGATGAGATAGACATTACAAGCACCCAATAGAATTGCGAGTACACCAAGTATTCCAATAACCGCGAAAAGAATTATAGCATGCGTATTTACAACATTTGATTCTCCATTTGAACATGAGCTGATGATTTTGAAAGGGCCAATGCTACATTGACTTTCCGCTCTGCTTAAAGGTGAGGCTCTACAAGTGAAAATGGTGCCATTATCTGTCTCTTGAAGGGTCAATCTTAATTCGTTGTAAGCAATCTGGAGAGTTTCGTTGGATCCAATGTCTTTAACGGTGTCACCAACTTCGCTGTCGTTGCCTGCGTACCACTGAAGTAGCAAAGGAGGTTTTCCTAAATCACTGCATGTTAAAGTAATCTGCGATCCAGCGACAAGAGTGTTATTTTCATGATCTGAAGAGCAAATTGGGTAGTTTTCCGAAAAGGAGTTGATTGGTTCGTTAAAAAAATATACCCGTGCTTTTAAGTTGGGTATGAATTGGTATTCGACGATATTTTCTGGCTGTCTTTGATAAACACGACACTTATACAGGTCATAATCGTCTAATGTCACTCGTTCGATAGTAAGAGTGTAGTCGGTGTATATGTCATCTCGTTTATGAGTTTCAATAAAAACCTTTCCAGAGTTTTTGTAGCTCTGCGACAATTCTAACCCCAAGGAGACTGATTCTGCGTATTTCTGATATGGTGTTTTAGATATACCAATTACTTGATGACTTGCTAAATTTGCAACAGTGCAAGTAACTTGAGCTGATGAGTTGCTATTCGTAAGTTTGATACTGGCCTGTTGTATGGACGTCAGAATGGCTAACGCGCCAAAATGGAGGATACAAAATGCGAAGTATGTCAGAAACATTTTCGGTAAGATTTCCCTGTTCAAGTGCGCCGACATGTCGATACAAAATCAGCAATACGATATCACTTTTTGAGCCTTCTGTTGAGCAGTCTGTCGAGCTCTGTGGATTTGGGACGTTTATAATAATCCTTTCAAAAGAACGCTGAATCTTCTCTGGCTGAACGTTTCGGCTTAATTTAGCGTTCCTTTTTATTCAAATCATACGAGTGCAGTTACAAATTGCGTCTGGTGTGTCTCAAAATATTAAGAAGAATAGAAGTAAACCTCCTGCAGCATGTAAAAAAAATCACATTCTAGAATGAGGCGTGAGATAAAAATACATATGTAGTTATAGTTTGTTGTTGTTAACGAATTCCGTTGTTGTACACGTATTGTGTTTTACCTAGTTATTCAATTTGAACGTGCTAAATATCACCGATCCGATGAGTTGGCAAATTTAACAATTACATGAATTTTAATGGTCGTGAAACCACTTCAAACTGCAACGGTTAAAGAAAGGGTTAGGCCTAGGACAATACGTCAGACTTCAATACATTATGTTTTTAAAATTCGTATCAGAACTATTAATCTCTATCCGTGAGGAAAACGTATTAAAATATAAATCCTACTGATCAACTACTCCTATTGAAATTATTATTTCTTTTCTTTCTGTTTTTGCAATCTATATCTAAATGTCAGCGACCCAGTTATCTATTGAAAAGCTAATTCATAGTATGACACAATTAGTTTTATACACCTTTTAAATATCGTACCTGACCGCAGGGCCTTTTACATGAGTGAAAAACATACACAAACATGACAAATTGAACAAAGAGCCATATTACTAAACTTCTTCAAAGGTCCTATCGTCCTCCGTCGAAGCGTAGCGAGCATGCAAGAGCGTAGCTGCCAAGTATCTAATGTGAAGCACCCTATGTCTGGACAGATACCTGCTGCCACCCGCCTTAAATCCAGAGAGAGTTTCTTAAGCAAAGTCCAACCTCTTGAAACAGTCTCTAAGGAGGTCAAGAGAGTCGCCTTGTGGAAAGAAAGACTTGCCATCAACCAAGTAACATCTATCGGTATTGAACCTGGTGAGCATCTCCCACCTGGAACTGACTCCTCATTGGCTGAATGGCGATGCATCAACAGATTGAGAACCAGAACTGGCCGATCTAAGGTTTCCTTGCAGAAGTGGGGCTACCTGGAAGCAGATCAGGATACTACCTGTGGTTGTGGAACAGCACCACAGACAATGGAACATCTCTTGGTCTGCCCATTGCTGGAGCAACAATGCACAAACAAGGACCTTGCGGAATTCAGTGAAGCAGCCAGACGTTGTACCCATCTCTGGCTGGATCATATTTGAGAACCACAGTGTTTGGACACGATAAGAAGAAGAATCGTCCAAGACCTCTCTGGTATTGCGTGCTAAAACTTGGGGAGATGAAAACAAGCCTCATTAGTTCTGTGGTAACGTGTCCCATTAGCGAAATCTTGATACTTGTGTTGAGTGATATAAACAAAAGGAACAGCGAATATCCAGATATTATATGAACATAATCGACTTAAGATGATTCTATTTAAACAGATGCATTGAATCCAACGTTTTGAAATGTGCACAATTTCATTCATACAAGCAGATACATGTACCATCTTTTGTGGGCCCACGTTTATGAAACTTTAAAAAGCGTCTCCAATTGCATCTGTATAAAATTAATTCTGTTTCTTTGATTTATTTTGCCCTTTTTCCTGCCTTTGGCACTCCCACAAAGCCGCGAAGCCGCTGTTATAGCGCCCCGCTCAGTGTCAGGATAGCATGGTTATGATGATAAATGATAATATTTACTTATCAACATCAATTCTTTATCAGAAAAACCTCACAAAATGTCTTCATTCGATAATATATCTGTAATGTGAACACTGTTTATGCATCGGTTGTTCTGTTAAGTGTTTAAAGAGACGTGAGGACATTTCCAGAAAGAAGCGCTCCAATTTTTTTTCGAACCCGAAAATTTTTGCATATTTGGAATGCTTACCAATGTATTAGATCACACCTGAAGTGAATAAGCCGTCTTTATGCAATAAAATGATGATTTAGTATTTTCTGTCGTGCACGACAGAAAATCAAAGCATGGTTTTCTCATAGGGACGATAACGATAGCAGGCAAGTTCAAAACAAGGTTTGCGGTTTTCTTTTGTACTTGTTTGTCCAATTAATCTTCGAAACGTTCTCGGTAGGTGGTCTACAACCGATCCAGAGCAATTTGAGAGAATTTTTTATCCTCCTCCTGTCATTTTAACCGCGATACATGGCTGCGGGCAGACGATGGCGGTCAAATCTCTTTCAATATAGCAACTCACCAACTCACCCAAACGAATCAAGATTACTGAAACACCGTGACAGACACAACCACAATTAAGCGCTTTGATGTAGGTCGGTCAAGGATGTTCCCATGACCCACATAGAATCTGGTCCTCGTCCGTTATTCATGAATAAAAGTTCAGAAATTATCCTTACAGTGGAGTTGATTCTTCAGCTCCAACGGTTTCGGAATAAGAAAATTGATGTTATAAAGTAATATTTGTTATTCCCAAACCGTTGGAGCTGAAGAATCACCTCAATTGTAAGGATTATTTCTGATTTTTTTTGGATAGAATAACGGACAAGGACGAGGTCGTATATGGGTCATGAAAAAACTATGACCGACCCACATCAAAGCTCCTAAATGGGTTTGTGGTTTGTGTCTGTATTGCTATAATCTAGTTTGATTCATTGTGGTGAGTTACTATCTTGAAAGTAGCTCTTTACACGCAAATTAAAAATGGCCGACACGCTTCCGGCATGTTATAAATTGTCTTTTTTTTTGGTACAAATAATCAGACGCATGAGTTATATGTCGTTACAGTAGAGCCCTTTTAAAATTGTTCGCCACAGTTGATATTTAGCCATTTCGCATATATAATTAGCGTTTTTACAACCAAACTATTCTTAAAGGTACTATCAGTGATTTGCTAAATCAGAAAATAGAAAACAATCATCAAAAATCAGATTTCTGTATGTTTGTAACAAGTCAGAGTAACAAGTATAGGCCTATCTTAAAGGTGCAACGAGAGATTTCACATATCAGGTGTCCCTAAAAAATCGAAAGTTCTGATTTTTGCCCTGGTGTAAGGCTTCCAATCAAAAATATCCCCATCTGAAAGGTTTAACCTGAGAAATGTTTCTTTGGAACAAATATTGTGCAATTTCTAATTTCGTATAGGAGCAAATACAAAATTCAGCCTATGTTTTACATTGAAATATAAGCAAATCAAAATCACTTTTTTTCTCTTTTAAGACATTTCTGTAGCATAATATCAGGTAAGAAATCTATTGAGTGTCTAATCTATTTGAAATTACTATTATGACACTGATATTTGGGTGCCTCAAAATCTCTTGTTGCACCTTTAACATACAATTACTAAGACTGAAAGCAACCTAATAAGAACAAAATCGGATATTTAGTCATTACTGCCCGTACGGACACCCACTGCAACACGTAACTGAATGGAGATTCATATCTTTGAACACTGCTGTTTTTCTTCCCTTTCTATCATAGTGCTGTACCATCAAGTGAAAAAGGGCCTTAGATTTCTACCAACCAGGGCCGGAATAATAACATTTGCCCCCGGGAGGGGGGGGGGGCACTTGTATTCAAAGGTGGATATGATGCGTGAACAAGAAAACGCGTAAAAAGGGTATCTTTTTTTCCAACAGGCGATGTACGCGCGTACATCGATTAGGGTGTCAAAAACAGCAAAATATGGAAAAAAGGTATGCTTTTTTCGAAACCCTGAAATTGTGATGTACGCGAGATCAAAATTATCAAAAATATTGTAATTTTGAAGTAAAGTAACATGAGCAAAGCCAGATAATAAGAGTATATTATCAGCACAATGCATTGCTTACATGTTTAGGGTGTCAAAACTGACAAAAAGACTTGTTTATGGTAGCAAAATAGACAAAAATGCTTGTTTAGGGTATGTTTTTTAGTCGGTGGAAATACTTGTTTAGGGTGCATTTCGGAAGTCCATGTTCACGCATCATATCCACCTTTGAATACAACTGCCCCCCCCCCCGGGCATTTGCCATCATAGCTAAAATTGCATATTGATCATTGGGTTGTGTAGTTGATGACAAAAATAAAAGTGATGGCAATTTGCATAAACCAACATTTTCGAAAATGTCCGCCATTTTAAAGGTAATAGCCCTACAATGGTGACTTAGTGTTGGAATTTATGTTGTCTGGGTCAAGAGGTTCAATATACAATTGCCAGAATTGTCTGAGTTATGGAAATACACGGCTATTTTTCAAGATGGCCGATATCTCTTCAAAGAAAACCGTATATTTCTTAATATATAACCTAAGAAAATGATTTTGGTGTCAAAATGAGTGTTTTCTGGGTCAAGGAGTTCAATAAAACTATTCTCAAAACTGTAGGATGAATATAAAAGTCATGTATGAAAACTGCCATTACTTTTATATTCATCTCACAGTTTTGTAAATAGTTTTATTGAACTCCTTGACACAGAAAATCTTTAATTTGACACCACAATCATCTTCATAGGTTATATATTAAGAAATGTAAGGTTTGTGTCAATAAAATGTCAGCCATCTTGGAAAATATCGGCACATGCAACATTTTATAGTTTGGGGAATAATTGTTTTGAACTCCTTGACCCAGAAAAAAACATTTTTTGCACCAAAATTGTCTTGTTAGGTGTTTTTGGCTTTAAGATGGCTTCCACTTTGGAAAAAGGCGTCGTATGCAAATTGCCACCACTTTTAATTTTGTCATCACCCGTTTTCATGAACTCCACATCCCTACGGTCAATATTAGCTATGATGACAAATGTTATTATTCCGGCCCCGGTATCACTCTCCTAAACTGGTTGGTGCTGTAGCACTATCAGTTTTTAATTTGCAAAAAATATTGACGAGAATTCCACATACTTATCCTTCACTTTTACGCTATTCCTGCAACTTTTACATTTTGACTATTTCGAGTGAATCACTGATAGTGTCTTTAACCTTATAAAATTTGACAAAGAATGAAAATTGGAGAAAAGGGCTTTGCAGTAACATAAATACTATGTTGAAAGCTCTCAAAAACCACAACTTTGCAAAAGAAGTCTTAAATTTCCTGCAATACGTGATACCATACGTGCATTAAAATCCAATATGGCTACCGTTGCCATGGCAAATGTAATTGTGACACCAAACTATTGACGTAAAATCTGGGGTTTTAGGCACGAGGCCATTTGCAATCGGTCATGGACCTTTAACAAAGAAAATAATAGTGGTCCTAAAAAGAACCTTGTGGAATGCCTATATTGAACGTTTTAAATCTATTTAACCTCCTAATCATAATGCAAAAATAATTTTCTTTCAAAAGTAAAATGTTAACCGAAATCAATGTTTCAGTCACGATCTAAAGGTTTGTTGTAGTCCTCCTTGTAAGGTTTACCTGTACAAAAATAGTAGAGGGTCATACACTATCGAATACACGAATCGATAATTTAAAAATTACGCTGCTTGTTTAGATATGTAATGCATATCACAGGCAATTTAATTTTTGAGTGTATTTGAAATAAAAATAGGCATCCAAAACGCTCAATTTCCAAATTTTAGCTTGAGTTGTATTGGTTGTATTGATTCCCTTGATGCAAGTCAATGTCCCAGCTGATACAAATTTCTGACTATCATAAATTTTGTAGTATCTTGTTACAACGATAGAGATTAGGAAATGGGCTTCAATTCTGAAGAAAATGGGGAGAACATCAATCCGACAAAAAAATAGGGGGTATCAATTGGCGTGCACAATTACGGCCGCACACACTACCAAATTAACGCGCTATTGAAATACACGTTTGGAACATGGATTGCTGTTTCCTTTTAATAACGAGTTGACGCAACTTTATTTTTTATCTTTGCTAAGTTGTGTTATAGACTCCCCTCACTTTTAAAATGCAGAACGATCCCCTCTTCCCGCAGGATTTGCGCCATGGGTAGAGGTTGTTAGGGAAGGAAGACTGTCGAATTTTGAAGCTATAGTAGTCGAAGACTACACAGCTAGCAACGGACTACCATCCATGCCTTGCCAACAAGCCCATAGGAAACTCTGTGTAAACTTACATAAAGAAGTATGATTTATTTTTTAAAGGGAAGTGATTGAGCCAGTATAATTATATTTCAGTCTAATTATTACTTTGTTGACTTTTTAATGATGTAAATTTAAATTCATCAGACGAGACCGAACATGTCGTAGTGTACATAGATGAAATGTATTTATAAAGTTTTTCAGCGCAGTCACTGTATCGATGTGATGAAGTACTCTCCTTGGAGCAGCTTGCGCTTTCATTGAGTAAAATGCACTCCAAATCTATTTGGCAATGTCCTCTTCCTCTGGTATGGTTTCACTTGGAGCATTCATTTGGACATTATCATATACTTTCCCTTCAGAACTTCTCCTCCTGTTCTTGAATGAGAAAATTTTAGATTTCAATTGGATTTCCACTGGGCTTGGCCGTTTTTTATGCAAAGCAGCTGGCGGTACCTGAGGCTCTTCTTCTACGGCAACATGTTGTTCAAAGGTATTATCTATATCATCAGGCTTAGTTTTAATTTTATATCTCCGCAAGCGAATAGAGAGAAATACATTTAGAAGGACCGACACTACTGCGACCACACAAATGACAGCTATAACCACAAAAAGGGTTGTGTCAGAATGTACAGTATTGGTAATGGTCATATTCATAGAGATGTTACAAGTGCTTGAATACTCAGTATTGGTTGTGTTCAGGTAATCTGTGGTATTCGAGATGTTAAAAGGACCAATAGTACACTGACGTTCTATGGTGCCTGAAGAAGAGGTCACTTTGCAGGTGAAAGTCGCGCCATTGTCTTTTTCTTGAAGGGTTACTTGTAACTGGTTGTACGCTATTTGCGTAACATTGCTAGGCCCAATGTCTCTCACAGATTCTCCAACTTTGGTACCGTTGGCTCCAAACCATTCTACTAGCAAAGGCGGTACTCCAGAATGGCTGCAGGTTAAAATAACCTCCGTTCCAGATATCAGAGTAGTGGTAGGCAAGTTTGAGGCGCAAACTGGATAATTGTTTGAAAAGTAACCAAGATTTTCCTGAAAGTTGAAACCATTTTCTGAGACAACATCGTTGTCGCTGTTGTTGCTATCATTCTGCCTGCGATATACGCGGCATATGTATGCGGCATAATCGTCCAATGTGACATTGTTTATGGTGAGGCAATAGTCCGTTACTGACCCAAACCTATAATCATTTCTCTGCTGCATTTCAACCAAAACGTTCGCATTGTTTTTGTACTTTTGCGAAAGTTCCAATCCCCAAGACACGAGCTCCTCGTATTGGCCAAAATATTGCTTAGAGTAACTAACCAGATAATGATCGCCATCGAAATTTTTAATTGTACAGTTAGCTTTGGCCGACGAATTATTGTTTGTAAGTCTAATAGTAACTTGTTTCACGACCGGTGTACCTAAAGCAGCTGTGGTGCACATACAACCAAATACAATATGTCCCAATAACATAAACATCTTCTATGATATCTTTCGATGTTCGACGTGGTCCAGACGTTAATACAAGAGTAGCTTCTCAAATACGTCCTGCATAATCACGGAATCAGGTAACAATGCTGTGAGCTAATCCTCGAATGACACGTGTGTCTAAATAAAGCGCAATTGACAAATCTTATTTGATGACACAAAACATGTGAAACATGGTAACTGAACAACGTATAAAATAGGTAAAAATTATTAAATGATTTTGTAGTCAGATATGACCCGTGTGTTCTGCATTTACTTCCTCATACATAATGTTCCTTGACCCGTGACGGTGTTTTGCACATTTTCTATGGAACGTGCAAACTGAGCTTGTTTCTATAAAACGGGAAATTGCCATTTATGGCGGTTTGGTCATTTTGTGACCCCCATGTCAGATCTGACATATCTGACACGGCCTAATCGGGTTTTATAATTCCGTTTAGCTCCGTTTATTGGAGCTAATTGGGAATTTATCCGTTTAGAATTTAGACATGGACGGTACGCGGTATCGGATCTATCAGGTGGTCCATTATGCTATGATCGCTTTGAAATAGGCCTATCTTGGACCATTTTCTACTCACAACGGCGATAAACAACACGGACCAATCAGGACCAATCATGATTCAAAGTGTGTAGTTGTCACTTCCTCCCTATTATATGGAGTCAACGGAAGAATAACGGACCTTGACAGTATGGCCAGTATGTGTGTGTTGGGGGGTAGGACATGCCATCCTAACAGCATCAACATCCGGCGCGACCCGAGAGCTAGTCTATTTCAAAGACATACGCTCTTACGCGTATCGGACTAAGACAGACCTGGACGAAGACTCGACTAAAGGTGAAGCCCAGGTAAGTCAATAATTTCATGAACGTGCGTCCTAATATCGGGAATTCCGGAAAAGTTGGGGAAAACAACAAGAATCATTAGAAACGAATTGCCATAGTTGGAAGCATTATTAGCTATTCTTAGTATTCGGGTCACAACCACTCAAGCTATCTGCGGTTTACCTCGGTCTACATAGCTGCCGCTTGTGAGGGATTCATAATAGGGTGGGATCCAACTGAGTAAAAGTAGCTAAAAATAGGCTTCCGTTTTACCTCGAAAAGCTTCAAAACATCATAGCCCTTGTTCTTTGTCGGCAGAACATAAATTGTACGGTTATTTGTTTGGCTTGCAACATCAGGCTAGCTTCACCTTGTATCCATATTTTACACATTTTCAGTGTATAAAGGAACATGAAAATGTTTTGAACATTGCAGATGCAGGCTGGCGCGAACATGCAATTTTCTTGGAATTCTCGATTAGGAACTCCCGCGAGAATGATATTGACTTAGTCTCCTTTTGTGCTCTGTTCAAACAATAAATGGGACCCATCAATTTCTGTGTTTAGATTAAAGTGTACGTCGTTGAAGAGAATAACATTAATAGTTATCGCCCATCCCTTACCTGCGTTTATTACTGGTAGTCCCGATTAGGCTGTGTCAGATCTGATATGTCAGATATGTCAGATCTGACATGGGGGTCACAAAATGACCAAACCGCATTTATGGTATGTTAGTGTTGTTTTATCATGTATTCTTACTATCTGGTATTTTTTTCAAAAACTGCATGTGTCAATGAGGGCGGAAACAAAGGAATTCTTAATTTTTTTTCGAATATGCTAACTTGACTATGAAATATGTCTTATACTAAAATACAAATAATCTCCTGACTTATTTTGGGTTAATATGTGTAGGCTCAATTGTACCATATAATAAAGGCTCTTGAATTTAATATTCGCTTGTAAGTTTACACCTCTTCCATGCACACCAGTAATTGTAGTGGTGGTCTGGCTCACGGTCTAAAGATACGTTATACTAGGGGGTGCGTTATTTCACATAAGTGCAAGTATAATTTTTACCCCAGCCCAAAATATAGATACATAAAACAATCTACTTTTAAATCTCTTTAAAAAAATAAAATTCAATCAATAACCCCCTGTACATACCCCTAAAGATTTTACTACTAAAAACAGTTAAACACCTGCTGAAAAGACTAAGTTTGTTAATTAGCCTTGTGCTTTTCACCTGTGTAGGAGCAATACACAGTGAGTACGGTGAGCTCTCTGTAAAATCCTTCGGGCCACACAATAAACAGCATGCATTGGTGCATGTACTATACTAGATTTATTTAAAGATACAAGTTATTGGCAAAAACGTTATTTGAACTAACTTGGATGAACTGTAATTGTTATTATTTCGCTTCATTACAGAAAGCATTATAAATGACAGCTATTATTAGTTCTGTCGATTATTCAGGGATTTACTGATAACAATTATTGTGTCCACCTAGTGTATTGGCATCGAATAAGGAAGAGGTTTATGAATTAGTAATCTGATACTGTATTTTAAACAAGGTCGCAGCCAAAGCGGCCCAAGGTCACAGCCACTTTTCAGGACTATAATTTAGCCATTGATCCAATTATTCAGTCCTCGAACCGAGTTGTAGATCCATGTAAAAAAGTTAAGTTTATCTAGATAATGTTCAGACTCTGCATTCAAGATAGCGTATCGTGTAGCCATACATACACTTTTCGATTATATAGCTATTTTCTATCTTACATATCCCTAACGTCCTAGAGTAAACGGACTACTAACCTGACAATCACCGCAAAAAAGGGAGGTAGCGTTGTTTTTCTTGTTAGATCTAGGGGAAATTTCCCCTTAAAACAAGGCAGGAGTCCGCTCCGTTATTTTTTAAAAGTGCAAAAATGCAGTTAAGGGACGTTGGGGATATACATTAATACAGCAAAGCTAAAATGTCAAGAACTTTTTGATATAAATTAGTTCTTATTTTGAATACCAGGGTTGTAATTAATTTTAAGAAAAGAATCAAGAAAAGCTAAAAGTCATGTACCATTTTTTGAATTATCATACCCCCTAGTTATACACTGCACAGTTTGAATTCCCCGCGCTATTAACCCTATAATTTGTTCGGACCCATTGGTGTGGCAACAAAACCTATCACGTTGCACTTCTACTGCGAACGACCTTGCTATTTCCATATTGTCCACACTGTCTCGCAGGTGTTTCTTGTTCCCTCCTGGCACTTACAAGAAAAATATCTATAAAACGTTGAAGTTGTGCATTTTCAAGTCCCACCTACCGGTATTAATATATATTTTTTTGGTTTCAAAGATATGGTCAAATAACACCAAATTTGACGATATATCTTTTACGCAGTAAAGTGTGAGCGCGGCATTGCGGCTCGGCAGATGTCCAAAACTTTTTATTTTGCATAGCATTAACAATAAGAATTTTTCAGCGGTTCGGACGTTTCCCGTACTGTACATCTTCATAGTCCTTCGGATCATTGGCCTCCAGGAGTTTGAGTTATCAATTTCAGCTTTTTTCTCATCCTTATTTTGTAGGTCTTTCTTGCCAAGATCTTCAAAGAATGCTTCTTCTAATCCTTGACGCACGATGATCTTATTACGTTAGATCTTATAACTATTAGTGACACTGTAAAAAAATACTGTAAATTTTACAGTAAAATCCTGGCAGCATTCTGCCAACAAATAACCGTAAAATTTACATATACTGTAAAAATTATTTCATCAAAACGCTTAAAAACATATATATTTGGTGAGTTATTACAGAGATTGTGAATTTGTGGAGAATAAAAAGCACTGACGAACACACCCACCCCCAACTTAGTAAGGCCTATCCCAATTTTTTACAGTGCATTACTTTAAATTTACAGTTTGTTGTAAAATGTATTTACAATCAAACTGTAAAATATACAGTAAATATGAATGAAACCTGTAAAAGCTTATAATTTTTACGGAGTTTTTGTTGGGCAGACTTGCTGCCAGTTATTTGTTCCGGTAAAATTTACAAGTATTTTTTCCCCTGTAAATTTTAGTACTAATGGTATATTGAAAAAGTCATAGTAGTGTAATACTGATAGTTGGTTACTCATTCAATTTCGAATAAAGTCTTTTCACTTTCCAGATTTGTCATTATAGGCCTGGAAAAATTGGACATTCAAATTTACGTATTTTCCTGTATTTCCAATTACGCCAAATACTGTAAGTTTTTTAAGTATTTTCCAGCTTTTTCCTGTAAATTGCACTGTAAATTTTTTACAGTGTAGATGGCACGTCTTTGGTGTCTAATGTTGTTGTAGATTCACATTTTCTGTCTCAATGTTGTAGTAGATGACCCGTCTTTTGTGTCCAATGTTTTGAACCTGAAAAACTTCAGCTGTAGCAATTTTAGACGCATCCATTTGATGAAGCCTGTGAGGTTTGTTCCTGAACGAAGATTTGGTGATGTCGATTGGAAACGGTTCTTCATATTCCTCTAAAGCGACATTGTTGACTTGTATCTGTCCAATACGCAATTGCACATCAATCTTTAATCCTGCTTTCGTTTGTTCCTAATAATTGAAACAGAGCAGAAAATTTGCAGTTGCCGATGTTAACAGGACCATCAGTGCAACAACAATGAGCTATCCAACCGGTACTTGAATCAGTGCATTTTAAATCATTTCTCTGTTTTCAGTTGAATTTCTGCAGTCCTGTTTGTCCCTTAACTTTAAAAGGTCCGAGTTCGGCGCAGTTTGCTACTCTGTACACCTTTGGACGATGCTCTACTACAAATAAATCATTGCGCCATCATCTTCCTGCGCCTCAGTTGTTAAAAAATTACATGTCCAGGAGATATCTGGCAAAGAATAAGTCCTCAGTATCTATTTCCCGTATACGTTTTTATTAATACAATGACTTCAATCTTGATATGAACTAACGCTCGGATACATTTAGTCGATAGGACATGTCCTTCTATGCTGTTGTTTTGTAGCCCCCACGGGGGGCCCTAGGGGAAAACAAGTGTAATTCATAATTAATTATTCAAATCCATATATCTTCTGTTCTTACAAATAAAACTGGCACATTTTCTTGAAAAAGAATAAAATGTCACTTCACTTTCATTTCCCGCAATATCAGTGACTAGTTGATACACATAGATTCAGCAAACAATGGATAAAGATATTCAATCAACCGGCCCGTAGCGGCGTAGAAAAACACTTCAAATTCCCTTTCATCTGGGATTGCAGGACCATTGTTATAATTGTCGCGCCGCTTGAAGAGATTATCAGCTGTTAGCGCTCTCCAATTTAGACTAAGTACTTTTCCAGACAAAATATTTAACCTTATTCACAGATAAATAATATTGAGCTTCTATAAGTGCGTGTTCAATTAACTTTGGCCATATTTTTCATCATTTATTAGAAAAGGAAGAAACATGAACAAACCTCATGAAAGAATGTTGCTGGGCAAGCTTTGACCTAACACCTTTGTGAAGACGAAAATCCTTAACTATTGCTTAAGACTTCATTTCTATTCAATTTAACGGCGGTATTCCGAAGAAAGTAGTGTCCAAGCCCGATATTATAATGTACACTGTTAGTTATTGTGGGAGAGGACGGGTATTTGTCACTCAACCCGAATCGTGGAGTGGGAACACCTGGCTATAACAAGGGCCCCTACATACCTCGGCCCATTGTAATATCTTTTAGC
>JAMKCH010052078.1:0-44368 GCA_023653785.1 Ophioderma brevispina | reverse complement strand
AACTGCCTGATATCTGCCACAAAGATATGACTGAAACCATTTCAGAGCTGGACCTTCAACACCAATTGACTCAAGAGGTTTGAGAAGAATGTCATGGTCAATGGTGTCAAAGGCAGCTTAGAGGTCCAAAAGTACAAGAAAAACACTATGTTTACCATCCAATTCACGCAGTATGTCATTATGATTTTTAAGTAGAGCTGTTTTTGTACCATGGTATTTCCTGTATGCAGATTGATGTGGTTCATGCAATTTTTTTAAAGACAAATGTTCAGTAAAGCGATGTGCGACAACTTTTTCAACAATCTTAAAAATAAAACATACTTTAGATACAGGGCGGTAGATTTTCAGGGTATCGGTATCCAAGGAAGGTTTCTTAAGAAGGGGGGTAACAAGATCATTCTTAAATTGATTTGGAAATGTTCCATTTTCGAGAGACAAATTTACAATCTTTGTAATAACTGGCACCAAGACGTCAGTGTGTTCCTTAAGCATCTATGTTGGGATAGGATCCAGTGCACATGATTTTGATGGTGATGAAGCCACAAGCTTAAAAATCTCATCTTCAGTAGTAGGCTTGAAGTATTCTAGAGGCGCAGAAATAACAGGAGTTACATGTACATTGAAGAGCCAGTCATGGTTGAAGTTGGAACAATAGAATTAAGATCGAGACGTATTTTGGAAATCTTGGAAACAAAATAGTCATTAAATATTACATTACAATATTATATTTGGATGTCTCACACAGGCACCATGCATGCTTGGCAGAAGTGTACCTAATTTGCATAAACCAAAATGGCCATCAAATTCTAAGATTTTTACACTGATTGTGTTATATTACTTATCTAAACTACTATTTTGGCGCCTAAAATGCCTAAATTTATTATATTTATGACTTGATTATATAGTATGTCTTATACCGGCACCATATATGCTTGGTATAAGTTTATCTAATTTGCATAAATCAAAAGCGGTCGCAAATTCTACAATTTTGTGCAAACTTTGGATTAGTCTTCGTCTTCTTATCGTGTCCAAACACAGTGGTTCTCAAATATAATCCAGCCAGAGATGGGTACAACGCCTGGCTGCTTCACTGAATTCCGCAAGGTCCTTGTCTGTGCATTGTTGCTCCACAGTGGGCAGACCCAGGAGAGCCATTGTCTGCGGTGCTGTTCCACAACCACATGGTAGTGTCCTGATCTGCTTCCAGGGAGCCCCACTCCTACAAGGAAACCGCTTAGTATCGACCAATTTGGTTCTCAATCTGTTGAGGCATCGCCATTCAGCCCATGAGGAGTCAGCTCCAGGTGGGAGATGCTCACCAGGTTCAATACCAATAGATGCCACTTGGTTGGTGGCAAATCTTTCTTTCCACAAGGCGACTCTCTTAAGCTCCTTAGATGTTTTTAAGAGGTTGGACTTTGCTTAGGAAACTCTCTCTGGATTTGAGGCGGTTGGCAGCAGGTATCTGTCCAGACATAGGGTGCTTCACATTAGATACTTGGCAGGTACGCTCTTGCATGCTCGCTACGCTACGACGGATGTCTGGTGGAGCAATTCCTGCTAGGATGTATATATAAGTTTTCCGTTAATGTTGGACGGAGGCATCCGGTGATAAGGCGGCAGGAGACATTTAACGGTGAATCAAGCTTCTTAGTGTTCGTCGACCTATCAGCAGCGTACGACACTGTTAATCACAGATGCCTACTCCATAAGATTCTGGAAATTACCAAGCTTATCCGAGGATTGCTGGCAAACAGGATGTTCAGCTAGGAGCGAAGAAGAGCCAATGGCGTGGGCTCAAGAATGGTCTACCACAAGGGAGCGTGCTTGCACCTCTCCTGTTCAACATCTATACCAAAAACCAACCTAGGAGTGCAGGAACCTGTCGTTTTATTTATGCAGACAATCTTGGAATTAGCGCACAATATGCCGACTTCACAGTTGTTGAAGAGAGACTTTCCAAAGCTTTGGATGAACTCACTCCTTATTATGAGGAAAACCACCTACGTGCAAACCCATCTAAGACACAGGTGTGTGCTTTCCATCTACGCAACCTTGACGCCAAACGTTAGCTTAAAGTTATCTGGTCTGGAACACCCCTGGAGCACTGTGATAACCCTGTCTACCTAGGAGTTACCTTGGACCGCACTCTCTCTCTCTCTCTCTTATAAGACCCACATCGAGAAGACGAAGAGTAAAGTATGTTCACGCAATAACATCTTGAACAAACTCACTGGCACAAGATGGGGTGCTCGCCCACATACCCTAAGATCGACGGCACTTGTCCTGTGCTACTAATGTGCAGAGTATGCTTGCCCTGTATGGGAAAGCTCAGTCAAGCGGATGTCCTTGGTGATTCCAGAATCTTATGGAGTATGTATCTCTGATTAACAGTGTCATAGGCTACTGATAGGTCGACGAACACAACTCCGGTTTCCATACCCTCTCGAAACCATCCTCAATAAGTTAGGTTTGTTGTTGATTTGCCTCGCCGGAAACCTTCTTGTTCTGGTATGAGGTGTTCTTCTATCACAGGTGCAATACGGTTGAGCAGGAGACGTTCAAAGAGCTTGTAGGTATGGCTGAGGAGTGATATTGGTCTATAGCTCTTGGGATTGGATGGATCTTTCCCAGGCTTTAGGAGTGTCATAACATGTGCTTTCCTCCAGATCTTTGGGAACCTGTGGGAAATAAGGCAGCCCTTCCTTTGCTACTGGGCCGAAGTTTTCAGCTGCTCAGTTGAGATGTTGTCAATGCCTACTGCTTTTCCTGGTTGAAGTTTAGCAATACCTGACTCCAATTCGTCCATGTTGAAGGGGCGAGTGAAACCAGGGTCGACACTAAACCTCTTACGGTCTCGTTAATCTTCTTGGGCTTCTTGCTGCAATTGCTATTTAAAGCAGTTGGTGGGCTACTTGGTTGGGTGTGACATTTGGTTGACTGTGGAGGTTGTGGGATACCCTCGGAGCTTCGATGGTAGACCATGCTTTCTTGCTGTTAGAATGGATTCAATTCAAATATGCCAGGTTTTGATCTTTCCTGGAGATCCTCTCCGAAACTTCCTCACCTTTAGCAGTTCTTTGGACGAGAAAAGGATCAGCTTCCAACATGGTGATATACTCTTGAATTGCTCTAGCCATTTCTTGGAAAGGCGTGTTATATATTCCGTCCTACAACCCATGGGTATGAATCTCCAGGAAGTCTTGTTCACAAGATTGGGAACATTTGGTCATCGTTATGAGGTTTTGGCGCACTCTTCACGTTTGATCCAGATCCAGTGAATCATTGCCAGTCGGCTTTCCTATAGTTAAGCGACGCTTAAAGGGCACATTTATTTGGCCTTACTGCAACGTTGAACTTGGCTACCGATTGGTCGATGTTGAGTTAGAAGGACAGGATCCAGAACAAATCTTGCTACATCAGGGTTGTAACCTCTCTTCCAACGCTATGAAATGATGGCGGCAGCTTTAGGGTCGGGAAGGAGACGAGATGTTGACTGTCATCATTCTTAGACAGCTTGTCCGTCTTTGTTAGGTTTCCATTGTAGCCCCATTGGGCTGTTGGCTGTTGAAATCGCCATTAAAGAGTGAGTTGGTGGGTTCCCAAGGATGAGTTGAGGGTGCCTGGAAGTCTAATGATGGAGCTTTGTAGATGATGTACATATGACAGAGCTGAGCTCAATGTTGAGGACTTCGATGTTGTTGTCATCAGACATTGAAGTTGCTTCTACTATGGTGCCTGTTTTGACATACAATCACTTCCATATGTCGACGTGGCTATCGATGGAAAGGACCATTCCTGGTATGTTTGGACGATTTCTCTGTGGGTTTCCTGCAGGACATAGGAGGACATCGCATGGCGGATGTTAACATTAGCAATGATGTTACTTTTTTGCATTGAAAAAAAAAACCCCCACATTAAATGACGATATAGTCAAGGAAGCCCTTAGAAAAGGCCTGCTCTGAGGTCGGGTCATGATATGGGTGATTACTTAAGAAAAACAGTGTTTGGTGTGGCTAGAGATTAGTCTCTGCAGGCATTTATTAACAGGGGAGACCACAAGACGGTTCTCTACTTGGATTAGTTAATACATCTATTATTGCACACAAGACCCTAAAGCACATTAGATTTGTTTTCACTATCACTGGCCATATAATGCTTACAGCAACCCCCCCCCCCACTTCCACCTTACACCCCTCACACACACAACCACACACACGCACGCCCACCCCCCCACCCACACACACACACGCATATCGCAAGCCATGAAGGCCATAACGTATTGCCGCAACGCGTTGCGAGAAAGTAGCAACGCGTTGCGAGAAAGTAGCAACGCGTTGCGAGAAAGTAGCAACGCGTTGCGAGAAAGAAAGTAGAGTAGCACGCGTGGGACATTTCGGCAAACGCGTGCGGTGTAGGCCAATCAAAACCATGAATTCCTGGCGTATTCAAAAAATAGACCCATTAACGCGTTGCTAGGCTACTTTGCAAACGGTTGCAAGCCTTCACAACGCGTTGCGGCCTTCACAACGCGTTGCAAGCTTCAAAGCTTCATAAGGACCACAAGCCATAAGGGTCATAACGTATTGCCGCAACGCGTTCGCGTTGTGAGAAAGTCACCGCGTTGCGACATTCGGCCAACGTTGCGGTGTCGGGCCATCAAATTCATGAATTTCTGGACGTATTTCAAAAAATATAAATCTCACAACGCGTTGCGGCCTTCACTTCACAAGCGTTGCAAACATTCACAACGCGTTGCGGCCTTCACAACGCGTTGCGGCCTTCACAACGCGTTGTGAAGGCCATAAGGGTCATAACGTATTGCTGCAACGCGTTATGGGTCTAATTTTTTGAAATACATCACAGAAATCGTCATTCATTCTAATTGTCCGACGCCGCAACGCGTTGCGAGAAAGTAGCAACGCGTTGCCGAAATCTCGCAGCGCGTTGCAACCATACGTTTGGCCTTTATGGCTTGCGATACAAGCATGCCTGTTTTTATACTATATCAATGATATCGCGGAAGCTGTCATCTACAACCCGCCTCTTTGCAGATGATACTATGATTTACATGGCAGCAGTACGCAACCAAGATGATGCCACCGTACGCCAGGAGGATTTTTTAAACAAAACTTGTCGAATGGGAAAGCAAATGGATGATGAAGTTCTACCCTGAAAAGTGTGAAGTAATCACCATCTCACCCGTCTTCTACAACTACATCATGCATGGGCACCATCTTATCCATTGTCTCTAGCATCAAATATCTTGGACTTACCATCTCTGATGACCTACGATGGGACAGACATGTTAACACAGTTGTTGCCAAAGCAAACAGCACCCTTGGCTTTCTACGACGAAATATTAACATCAGGAATAGTGACATCAAATCCCATGCCTACAAAGCCCTCGTTCGTTCGGTATTAGAGTATAGCAGCTCAGTTTGGGACCATACACCAAAACATCCAGTACAAACAAAGTCGAAATGGTCCAACGACGAGCCGCTCGCTTCACTCTTCATAAGTACCGCCGCACAGACAGTGTAACTGTCATGCTCAAGACACTCAACAGGCCCACCTTGGAAATACGTCGTCAGCAGTCAAGACTCGCCATGTTTTACAAGATCCACCATGACCATGTTGCGATTGCCCACTCTCTTCTTTAATGCCAAAAAATCCCACCCACAAACGCGAGGCGAAAATTCACTTGCATACCATGTCCTTTTGCCCTCGTGCTGAACCACCAATCAGTTTCTTCCCACGTACACAGTCAGTGGAATAATCTGCCTGAGAATATACGTTCATTGCACCTAACACCAAGAAGCCTTCAAGAAAGCCCTCTTCCAGTTAGAATAAATTGCCCGCACGCCACAAAAACTTCGTGCCAGAGTCTTCAAATATGAAGTTGGCGCTTAACTGGAAGAAGAAGGGACATGTTTTTCGGCGATATACCCGAATTACCATCGAGAATCCACGTTTTTTTGTACTGCTGTATCCCCACAACAGTCTGGCGCTTCACTTAACAACTTGCTGTTAAAAAGGCGTGCAAAGATGGCTGATATCGAAAGTCTAAAGACAGAAAACCCACGCACCACAAGTTGCCGTTTTGGAGTTTTCAGGGCATTGCGTGTACTGCACGAACACGGGTAGCCACAATTTGCGCACCCACTTTATCTGCTCCCAGTTGAATTCAGCAGCCTTGACGGATAAAGCGCACGTGTAGTGTACTTCATTACGTCGAGGCTGCTTGGAATTCAAATGCGGGGCAAGAATTATTTATTTAAAGTGGGTGAGCAAATTGTGGCTACCCCACGAACACGCTGACCACATTGCAAGTGGGCTTTCTCGCTCATTCAGTCTGGAAACCCTCTTCGTGTAAAATCAACACACGCATTATTACGTTTACCAACATGCACCATGGTCAAAAATAAAAAAACTGCACTTTTGGTTATTGGGTTTCACGTCGTTTCAAGCGTTCTATATCGGCCATTTTTGACCGTTTTTTTTTTTTTTTTTTACAAGTGAGGTGTTACATGAATGAGCTAAACCTGGGCAACAAAATGTATATTTAGAAAACTTTCAAAACATTATCTGCATTGGCACCAATCTGCTCGAAAAATGCCGAGATGCGTTTGTGTGCAACTGTATAGATGAGGTGCACATCAATTTTGTACAAACCCGAGTTACACCTGTCACTGACATTTAGTTAGGTGGCGAAGAACTATGCCCATACGTTACAGCATTCAATAGCCTTATCACGCCTAATTGAGCGCGAATTTGAAGAGCACAAGCCCAGCATGTTCTTACGCATACTGCCGTATCCGCCGGGCAGTGCTTTTGTTCGTTGCCCGGCGTTGACGTTACAAGCATGTCACCCGCCCTCATTTATAGTTTTCTGATTACTAAATGGACCTTGTGCATTACTCGCTACCTAGCACGCAGTAAACGTGAGTTGTCAATATCCTCGGCTCAATCAATTTACCCCCCATTCTACATTGAAAATCAATGTTTCTGTATCTATACAATATTTACTGGAATGTCCTTCGATTTCTACCATTTTTTGTACTCGTTACAATCTTACTTGAATGAGGACGTGTGCACTGGTACCACCTTTCAAAACAACCTAATATTCAAAGTTTACAAACCCACACATCCGGAGTTCCATCTCGGATTGCAATCGATTTGGTATATTCGAAACAAACTGTGTAGTACACGCTTCAACGTATTGTTGCGGGTAGTGGTTTGGTCCGTGTTTGCCGCAAAGAGCTGTAGAAAAATAATAATAAACACTTAGAGTATGTTTAATGGTACTTCATTATCTTAGTGTAATGTCTCTTCCTATAGCCAATTCCCGTTATTTGCTCTTTCTATCTTTTCGTTCTTGCTGTTTTAGTGTCTTTCTATATTTGACCTAATGCATTTTCACTTAACATGGGATGGTCGACCCATCTATTTTCTAGGAGTTTTTTTTTAACATCACATTTCATTCAATATTGCATACTTGTAGTACATCATTGAAAAAAAAAGGATAATTCATTGCAATATTTGGTATTTCTTTCTCATCTATAAATCTAAATGTCCAAACGTTCGATACGTAAGCTAGATTTGAGTGGTCGGATATAAAAGTCTATTAAAATCGTAACACAAACCGATAGAATTAACAATATCATGGTACATTACCATATCTTGAGTCAACGTGCCAGTAATGATGAGTTCCTTTCATTTCGTCTTTTGTCAATTATTCCTAACTAGAAGTTCGCTGTTTTTCGATTTCTAGGATTTGGGTTTCGCTGGCTTGTTGGGGACTGGTTTTGGATAGGGGGGCTTGGAAGTTGTGGGTTGCCAGTGGATTAATTTGGCGGTGGGTGTGATGCTTCTGTTCAGACCCTTATATGTCGCTATGAGCCATTTTGTTGATACTGCGCTTGCGAAATTTGTATGTTAGTTGAAGCAAGACATTTTCCTGTAAGTTGATTTAGATTGGTTAAATTGGTTCAAAAGATGATGGATCGTTATTTTCCGTGGTTGTATGTCCAAGTGGCTTGCAACTTTTTTAGGTTGGTTATTGACTGGAATAAGTTTGAGGTTCTATGTTATCAATCGTACATCACTCAGTAGTAGAGTATTGTCGTAATTGGTGCAAAAGTGCTTAGTCTACTGAACAAATACACAAAGTGAGCAGGAAAAAGACTGGTGCAAGTAAAAGAATGTCCATGTGGTTGGTTAGTCGGAGGTGAGATGGCTTCAGGCGACTCCGGAAATTCAGTGAAACCAGATGCAGATGACACTTGGAACAAGCTGTGCTGGTGAGCGAATTCACAGTGGTTGTTGTTGTAGTTACGGTGGTGGCCCCCTAGTTTGGTCTGAAGAGGTATATATATATATATATATAATTATTATAATATATATATATATTATATATATATATAATAGTATATATAATATATCCCTTTAATCATAAAACCCCTTTTACCCACTTTTTCAAATTTTGGCAAATCCTCCATTCAGTCGATTTCATCGCGACATCCACCACCGTTAACGCCGAAAGCTTTCAGTCCACCCCCCGACAACTCTTAACTCTAGCGGCCACTTTCAGGTAATACTACGGAAGTGGTTACGCTCTGGACTTAGTTTCATTTGTTGAAAAGTCTACATACCGTTGCCTGGCTAGGTGACGTTTCACTGAAATATCACTAAAAGGTCTAGGGCGAATTTCCGCTGAACAAGGACAGCGGGTCCGCTCCTGGACTTAGTTTTTTTTCTGACCTCTGACTTAGTTTTTTTTTTCCACCCAACGTTCGCAGTAGATCTAGAGTAATTTTTAGCTGAACTCATGAAGTGTCCGCTACTACTCGGCAAAAATCTCCGCTGGCCGTGGCCCTCTGGGCTAAGTGACTTTTCACTGCCGGGGCCGCGGCTAGGTGCCTTGTCACTGAAAGATCACTAAACGATCTAGGGCGACTTTCCGCTGACCAGAGAAGCGGTCCGCTCTGGACTTAGTTCATTTTTGAAAGTCTACCTGCCGTGGCCCGGCGTACGTGACTTTTCAACTTGCCAGTGGCCCGGCACGATGCCTTTTCACTGAAATCACTCACAGACTAGGGGACTTTCCTGACCATAGAAAGCGGGGTCCGCTCTGGCTGGACTTAGTTGCATTTTTGAAAAGTCTAACCTGCCGTGGCCCCGGTAGGTGCCATTGTTCCACTGGACGATCACTAAAAGATCTAGGGCGACACTTTCCGCTGACCATGGAAGCGTCCCCGCTCTGGACTTAGTTCATTTTTGAAAAGTCTACTGCCGTGGCCCGGCTAAGTGACTTTCACAACGGCGTGGCCCTCCTAGGTGCCTTGGTCACTGAAGATCAACTAAATATCTAGGGCGGACCTTTCCTCCGCTGACCAGGAAGCGGTCGCTCTTGACTTAGTTATTTTTTGAAGTCTACCTGCCGTGCCCGGCAAGGTGACTTTGTTTTTCACGCTGGCCGGCAATGTGTCCTTTTTCCTGAAGATCACTAAAATATCTAGGGCGACTTTTCGCTGACAAAGGAAGCGGTCCGCTCTGTACTTAGTTTTTTTCTGAACTCTGGACTTGTTTTTTTTCTTGGACTTAGTTATTTTTTTTTGACATGTCCGAGATGCACTACCTCCTATAGTATACTTTCGGTCGCGACCCATAGCTCTATCCTTAGAGCATTCATAGCGCTGGCCCCGTCCTTTAAACCTGACTGACTGGTGCGAGTTTCCTGTCAGAAACTAGGCATAATTTGTAAAAAACGCCCCAACTCTCTAAACATTAGATAATGAACCCTTCCACACCTTATCTACATTAGGTTTCTTGAAACCGAACGGTGGCCAACATTTTCTTGCGGACTGTACGGGTTGTCCTCGGCCCAATAAGTCGGTGATTTTCCGCTGTGGCCCATCTAGGTGGCTATTCAACTGAAAGATTACTAAAAAATCTAGGGCGCCTTTCCGCTGACCATGGAAGCGGTCCTCTCCTGGACTTAGTTCATTTTTGAAAAGTCTACCTGCCGTTGCCCGGCTTGGTGACTTTCCACTTCATGCCGTGGCCCGGCTAGGTGTGATTTTTCACTGCCGTGGCCCGGAAACGGTCCGCTCTGGACTTATTCATTTTTGAAAAGTCTACCTGCGTTGGCCCCCGGCAAGAATTACTTTTCACTGCCGTGGCCCGCTAAGGTTTTGTATCGTGCGGTATTCGCCACCACTTCTGTCGCCCGGGAATCACCCGGATCTTACTAACAAAAATGTTTGGCCACCTTCCTTCCGGTTCCGCAAACCACTTAAATAGGGTTTTTGAACTGGAAAAAACATCATGTCTGAAAGAGTGCCGGGCCTGCCCTGTTTCTGATGCGCAGACCCACACTGGTCGGGATGTGGGTTCAGGTGTGACGCGGTAGAAAAGAATTGCCAATTGGGACCCACTGTCGGGGGACCAGAAACGTAAATCTATGGAGTATATCCGTGTACTGTCCCGGGTCGTTGGTTTGGTTCTGAGCGGCTATAGTGTTTTGCGCCAACATTTTTCTATCCGGCAGACGGGGCGTGTTTCCCCTATAAGTGGATTTTATACCGAGAGCGGCTCTCCGCTGGAGTAGAGCTAAAATGGGACGGGTGCCGGTATTCGAAATCTGGATTTTTGATCTAGGGAGCTTTTCGGTAGCGTTACATTGAGTGTGTACAAAAAATGTAGCATCGCAGAGGCCCAAAAAGCCGGCCTTCAGCGGCTTGGGTCGGGTCGGGCCCAGAACGTATACTCTACAATAGTCTGAGCAACTGCCATGTGGATTTGAAAAAAAATGACATCCGGAAGCGGACCGTTTACACGCATGTAGCTGCGATTTTCGGCTGGCTTGGAAGCCTAACCGCTCTGGACTTAGTTTTTTTTTTCATCCTTACCCGGCTCTGGGACTTATTTTTTTTTTTCACCCCGTAACTCTGGCTGTTGGCTCTAGGGCAAATTTCCCCTGCTCAATCCGAGGCATTGGTCCGCCTGGACTTATTTATTTTTCAAAGGTCGGAGCGGACCATTTAACCTCATGTAGCCGCGATTTTCCGGCTAAAGATCAGGAACCGACCGCCGGACTTAGTTTTTTTTTTTTTTTCAACCCTTAACTATGGCTGTTGGATCCTATGGTCAAATTATCCCCTGTTAAAATACCGAGGCAGTGGTTCTCTCTCATGGACTTAGTTATTTTTTCAAAAGTCCGGAGCGGACCATTTACACGCAATGTAGCCGCATGTCCGGCTAAATGATCAAGGAAGCCGACCGGCTCGGCTTAGTTTTTTTTTTCATCCTTAACTATGGCTGTTGGATCAGGCCATTTCCCGCTACCGACCGAGGCAGTATCGCTCTGGACTTAAGGCGGTCGTTTTTTTCAAAGTGGACTTAGTCAATTGTTCGAAAGAGGACCTTTTTGCCATTTTTCAAACTAGACATTTTGTCAAATCTTAAAAATTGGATTTTGGTGGAAGGCCGGCCCCATCTGAATTTTTACTGCGAAGGCAGGCCGCATCTGAACGGGTAACAAGAGTAGTGTTTCACAAAACACCGCAAGTAGTCACTTGGGGAGAACTTTTAGGTGTGAAAATACCGTTTCATTCACTTGCATTTTTACTAGAAAGGCAGGCCGCTCGGAATTCCACCGCAAGTATCACTCTTTGGGAGAATTTTGGTGGTTAAAAGACCCGTTCCAGTCACTTTGGGAGAATTTTGGACGGTGAAAGAACGTTTCCACATGTGACCGGTAACGAACTTACTTCGGGTCTTTTTGATTCCAAAGGTATTAGATTATAAAACTGCAATCGGTTTTCAGGTATATCAGATGGCTCAGTGGATGGGACGATGGACCGAAGACCGGACGCTACGCTACGCTACAACCAAACCACCCCGCTATTATTCCCGGATTTCCAGGTTCGAGTCGCACTCAATGAACTTAATTTTTGTCTTTTTCTTCTTTCGCATACCTTTGTCACTGATCCCGTCACGTGGTACGTGGCACTTATGATTCGTTTGGGGCGGGAAATAAAAAGTTATAAAAAGAGCGATCGCCAGCGATCTGTAATCAGTCTAGCATGGACACGACGCCAAGCACTTCAGAGTCCTCAACCGAGGAAAAGCTTACCTCGGTGGTTGTAAAAAGCAAGATGAAACATGCGGGAAATAAGCCTAATACGCCGCGGGTGGAATACCGGGGAAGGTCGCGGCAGCAAAGACAAAGCCAGAACCGCCCCCTGACATCTTGTGCCCGAACAACGAGGCGTGTTGGCAGCAAAGCGCGCGCATCAGACTCCGGCGCATCAACCTCATCACGAGCCGGCGCCTTCCCCCCCGAGACCTGCTGTGCAAAACCAAAGCCAAAGATCTCTAAAGGAGCCGGGGGAAAGGGCCCGTTTGCATCAAGCTCATCGGGCAAGGCTGTCCTGCCAAGATCGGAGCAACTCCGCGTTGTAATCAATCCCCAGGATAGTCGGTTCCCGATGACAGGTGTCAACCCGTTTGATGAAGCTCGGCCGCTTGACGGCGGACCCACCAACGCTGGTACTCGACTTTAGCCGTGACATTGATGAGCCTATAGGATCAAAGGATTTTATCTGATGATCCCGCGCAAACCAGCCCACCGCGACAGAAGGGTGCCGTGTACATAGACGAGGCAGAAAATAACCGAAGCGAGGACCGATTGACTTGCAGGATGACCCTTCTAAGGAACGATCTCGGATGGACGCCACATTTGACCCGACCACCCCGGTCCGACGACACGTGTTCCGCGGTACACTGCCAAGTGGACCGACCTTTGACGCTGACCAACAGACGCGTCCCCTGGACTATTTTGCGGAGTTTTTTTCTCATCTTAAATCTCTTCCAGTAGATCGCCGACTGGACAAACATCCGGTTTAGAGAAAGAGGGTGAGAAAGATGACATCAGCCGCCGAAATCCGCGCGTGGTTTGGTATCCATCCTGGTGATGGGTCTTAATTCGCTGGCGAACGCCAAAGATTATTGGTCGGACCCATCCGGGTTTAAGAAACCCGATGATTTGCAATGCGATGGTAAAACGCGTTTTGAAGTCCTCTCTGGTAGCATCTCTTGTGCTAATCCGACTACCGACCCAAAGAGATGATTGTCAGAAACTCAGGAAGAAAAGAGCATAAGTTCATTACATCCGAAAGCCTCCTCTGATAGAGTCTCATCCGCCTGGGACAAATTTTTTCCCGGAAATTGTCCAGAGAAGTATACTGCACCGCAACTACGCATCGATGAAGGCGCTGGTTCCTTACCAGGGGCATTACGGTTGGCTGACGAACCATCGAATGCCGACCAAGCCTACCATCCAGGGCTTCAGAATGTAACCATTATTCGAATGGGATCACTGGATACATGTGCAACTGTACTGCGTATGCACCTTCAACAACGCGGCGGAAGCTGTATATCGCGCTCGACGTGCCATCTAGTCACCACAACAAGTGTCCATCAAATTTACTGTCGACAGTTGTACGATCCTATCTATTCGCCCCGGACTGGTGGAGCCGCGTACCTATCTAACCGGGCCGTGAAAGAGAATTCACGGGGACAGCCGACTGACTTCCAAAAGAAAGCCGCAAAAACCCCGGAGCCGATGTCATCAAGAACCTGGATAAGACCCGGCGTGGTACTTTATATGTTCGGCAAAATGGTCGCACAACGTTCAATGCTCTGATGGAAAGAACATCAAGGTGGTGCCACGAGTTTCAACTGCGCATAACGGGTACGCCAGCGATGCATGATCCCGGAGAGAATCAGAGCCGGCGCTTTCCGTGCTCACCAAAGGCTCTAATAAAGAGGCGCACATTATCGCCGCTCCGCCCTTAATTGTTGAATACAACAGTACAGAGCGGCGTTGGCAAAGCTGATCAGTTACGTGCATCAACTCCTGCTGGAGAAAAAGAGTCAGCACTGGTGAAGCAGTGCTTTACTCTTGGTCGATATCAAGCCGTCCATGCTGGAATGTTAATCGTGTCCACAATGCGGGGTCCCAGCCCGGCTGCTGAGAAAAATTGCCTTTTTTTCTGTCCGTCGAGGTTTAATCCTCAAACTGGGGGCCGAGGGACTATTGACGGTTTCGGGCGGCGGCCAGTTCCCCCACTTGATCGACCTGTAGTAAGTCACATGCCTCAACCAATAGGGGCCGTGCCATGAGCATGGTTGTATTAGGAAGAGGCAATCCGGCACCCTGTCGGAGAGCCAGACCCTCGGAAGAACGACTGCTTTTTCAGGAGTCGAAGCGCCGAAGTTCGGTGGCAGAACGTGCGGGATCATCTCTGTCGGGTGGAGTTTTTTTTTTGTATACCCTCGCTTCCTCTTTGATCAGATTTTGCAGTTTTGAATTGAGCGACCACCTCGGGGTCCAAACCGCGTGTCATGTTCGCAGCATTTTTGACGACAGACGGACGCCTAAGGGAAGTTGTGCCGAATGAAGGCAACCCATGCCCTTGCTAACTTTTGTCCGCTGACTTACTCGAACAAATGAAATTGAACGTGCCCGCAGCGGTGTGCCCGCCAACACCAGTCCACCGCTGTAGTTCTAACTTGACTATAGGCCGACGCATTCAGTGTTGGGCCGATGCGATTAGTGCACCACTGAACTAATGACTTTTACATTTAGATCGCTTAAATGTTACACAAGAGGTTGTGCCGAGTTAAGATAGCACCATCTGTTTTATTTTGGCTTGACCGGACACTTTACTTTAAGCTGATCTTGCCCTAACATTCGACCGGGCCGGCTGTCCCCTGACAAGTGCCACTAACATCAGACTTGTAACGAACTCTTCAATCTCTAAGCTAGCTACTGCTACCTCTCCAGTCCACCCGCATGCTTCACTGTGCTGCTACCACAGAAGGCACTCACATGTACTGTGAACTCTGGCCAATTAAACCCACACATGGGAGCCTTCAGCCGACCGGTATTTGGAATCCTGTACCCGGCAAGGAACTGAATGGGCTGGGCCCATCCTCTCCAGGATAATATAGGTTTCCCCTTCGCCGTGGTGCGTGGTAAAACCAACAGTTCCAAATACAAACTAACTGCTACCGATACCCGACTTGCAGCCTTGAGCTAAACTGCTACCACAAAGTGCAGCGAAATACTACCAGACACAACTAAATTATCAGAAAATGTCTGTGATAAACAGATGTTTGACACCTTAATTCAAAAGAAAGAACACAATGCCCTTGCCCACAAATTCCAATACATTACTTGTCCCACCAATAAAACAACCAATTCCTCTAAGGTTAGCAAAGGTTAATAAATAGACCTGTAGGGCCGAACATTATACGGTAAAACTGCTAAACTGCACGCGCCTTAACAGGCCGTGCGTGCCGCCCTTAAGTTACGGTCAGTGAGGGTCCCAGTTGGCCGGGTCAAGGTCAAGGGGGTTGGCGACCGTGTAAAAAGTTCGTGGGTTGGCACAGATTCATTGCACTAGGCCCAACATTAACGGTAAAACAAGCATGCACGCGCCCTTAAAGCGTGCGTCGCGCCACCCCTTGCTTACGGTCAAGTGGAGGGTCAGTTAGCCGGGGTCAAAGTCAGGGGTTGCGACCGGGTAAGGGTGAGTGGGTTAGGACAGATTCATGGGGCAATAGGCCCAACATTATACGTGTAAAACAGCACGCTGCCCTTAACAGGCGTTCGGTCGCCCCTTATTACCGTCAAGTTAGGGTCAGATTAGCCGGTTCAAGGTCAGGGTTGCGACCGGGGTCAATGTTTAGTGTTAGGCCCAACATTACGGTAAAACAATCACGCGCCTTAACAGGCGTGCGGACGCACCTTAGTTACCGTCAAGTGGAGGGGTCATTTTACGCTGGGATCAAGGTCGGGGTTTCACTTGCCCCCGGTTCAGGTCAGAGGTTTTGACCCGTTATGGGTCAGGGGGGGGGTTGGGAGTTTGGGACCAAGGCATATTGTAGCCGAACGTGTGCGGTAGTCTTAGCCAATTCCTTCCCCAAAGAAATGACCCGTTAGATTTTAATAAATTGGTTGGGCTACCTACCGGTTCCGCAAAACCTATTTAGGATTGGGTGTTTTAGGTTGCATATCTAATGTTTTAAAGGGTGCGTATCATGCCTAGTTTCTGACAGCAAACTCGCAACAGTAAGTCAGCAGGTTCATTACTGTGCCCATCGCTGATAAAGTTGCTCTAAGGACAGGGCGTGGGTCGCGACCAGAACCCCCCGTTTTTTTATTAAAAACTATATTTTTTAATTTTTTTATTTTTTTTGAAAATGAACTAAGTCCAAAAAAAACTAAGTCCAGAGTTCAGAAAAAAAACTAAGTCCATAGCGACCGCTTCCTTGGTGAGCGAAAAGTCGCCCTAGATCGTTTAGTGATCTTTCAGTGAAAATCACCTAGCCGGGCTACGCATGAAAAGTCACCTTGCCAGGGCCACGGCATTAGACTTTTCAAAATGAACTAGTCCAGAGCGGACCGCTTCCTTAGTGAGCGGAAAGTCGCCGTGGATCTTTCAGTGATCTTTCGGTGAAAGAGTCACCTAGCCGGGCTACGGCAGTGAAGTCACCTTGCAGGCCACGGCCTGTAGAACTTTTCAAAATGAACTAAGAAAGTCCAGAGCGGACCGCGTCCTTGGTCCCGAGCGGAAGTCGCCCTAGAATCTTTGTAGGATCTTTTCGTGAAAAGTCACCTTGCCGGGCCACGGCAGGTAGACTTTTCAAAAATGAACTAAGTCCAGAGCGGACCGCGCTGCCTGGTCAGCGGAAAGTCGCCTAGATCTTTTAAGTGATCTTTCAGTGAAAAGTGCACCTAGCCGGGCTACGCATTGAAAAGTCACCTGCCAGGGCCACACGGCAGCGTAGACTTTTCAAAAAGTAACTAAGTCCAAGAGCGGACCGCTGCCTTGGTCAGGGTAAATCGTTCTCGATTATTTAACCCAACTCTTGGTGAAAAGTCACTTAGCAGGGCCACGGCAGCGAGATTTTTACATTAGCGGACCACTTCAATTCATTGGTCAGCTGAAATTCACTCTAGATCTACTAAAGCGCACTTGGGTGAAAAAAAACTAAGAGTCAGAGTTCAGAAAAAAAACAAGTCCCAGAGACGTCCGCTTCCTTGGTCTTCACCAGGAAGTGCCGGTGGACTTTAAGGAGTGGTCTCGCTGAAGAATGCTAGTTCGAAAAACACTAAAGTACCAAAAATTTCTAAGTCAGGGTAGGGGTCGCCCTACTCGAAATCTCAATCGATCAGTTCCATCAACGTGGAGATTTTCCAAATATGGAGTTAGGTACGTAGGGATATATATATATATATATATAAATAAATGAAAATCAGCAAACGGAACATTTTGCAGCCGGATTCTGTGACGTGCTATCCCGTGAAGTAAATAAATGCAAAATTAGAGAACGGAAAACGGCATTGCCAGAGCTTTCCGCTACTAGCTGCGTAGCTGCTATTGGCGTTAAACAATAAAAAGTGAAATACTGAGGAGACCCATACAGAAAAATGTAAAAATCACATGGTGTTGCCATGATAGGAAACGTCAGAAATACGTATAAAGTTGGGATAACTTCGTTATCCCTTATGTTCAAACCATTTGGTGTGTATGTGTCGCAAGTTTAGTGATCCAGTTTTTTTCCCCCGCGAATGGGGACGAATTTCCGACTGTACCAACTTTCATTTTGATCTAATTTGAGATCCTTGGAGAGAATGAGAAGTCTGTTGAGAAATGGGTCAGCAACAGGTTTTTGCTGTGTGTTTTTGTGGACTTGATTGTATAACGTGATTTCTCATTCCTCTCCTCCCCCCCCCCCCCGCGGATCTCATTACCTGTTTCACCGACGTATTGTAAGCCACACCTAGAACATTGAATGAGATATGAAACCATTGGAACTAAGGCAGTTTGTGTTTGTTTGATAGAGAAATGATTGGCCAGTTTATTTGTACTAGTGAATGAGTCAGTGGTGTGAATTTGTGCACAATTTTTGTGCACGTGGTTTACACGGCTGACAAAATCTTTGTTTCTTCTTTGGTTAATTGTTTGGTGTTAGGTCCGATTTGGGCTTTAACAATAATGTCACGGAGGTTTGGTGGGCGTCCTATATGAGATAATCGGGAGATCTGGTAAGCTGTGTGGAGACGTGGGTGAGATTGTATAATGGGCCAATGTCGTTGAGGACTTTTTCGTTGAGGTTGTGTAAATCTGGGTTGGTCTGTGCACGAGTGGTACACTGTTCCAATGATTGAGTCTTTAGTGTTATATTGGAGATCCGCTCTCTCGTTACCTGTTTGGCTTTTAAGATTTGTTCGTCAATAATGATGTTTTTTTGTAACCACCTTCTTTTGTAGCTGAGTTTCGAGTTTAACTGATCTCTTGTCAATTGTTGACTCCTCTGAGCATATACGTTTAAGCCTCAGAGTAAGACGTATGGTATGTTCTTAGTGATATGACGCGGATGACAGCTCGATGGGTTGAAGATAAAGATGCTTGTCAGTGGGTTTAGTGTGTAAGTCAGTTAGAATTTTATTTTTCCATCAGAGTTTGAGTTTACAGGACGCGGGTTCGAGAATGCTAGTTTCGGAGTTAGCTTGGTCCGGTCGTAAATTTAATAGTGGGGTGAATTGCATTGGCGTGGTTCTATAAAATTAGCCAGATCTCCCTCTGAGTATGTCCCTTAAAGAAGATATCATCGAATAAACGGTACCAAACTAGATAGTTTTAGACTGACGTGGATAGTAGATGGTTTTCAAGCATGCCCATGAAGATAATGGCATACAGGGGTGCATATCTAACCCCCCATAAGCTCCCGGAACCTGAATGTAATTTCCCGTGTGTCCCCCCGTTGAAGATAAATGTTGTTTGATGTGAGAAGAGTGACTTCCAGGGACGTTTGATTCTGATGCGGGGGAGATTTATTAAAAGTCCGACTTTTCAGAGCTTCAATCATGCAAGAATACCCATCTTTGTGAGGGATGTTAGTATAGATGGAGCTGACATCCATAGTTACAAGAATTATCTGTTAGAGGAAAGATCTTGGGGAATCTCTGTAGAAGACCCATCAAATAGTCACAACACATGAGAACAATCTACACACATGGGTCATATGCACTCTCTAAAACAAGGAGTAAAAGACCTCGAATCGTAGATTTGTTAGGCATCACACCCATAAACAACAACAATAGTGTATCAACTTATCGGACACGGCCCTTGCGGATGGTGAAAAGGCTCTCTTTCACGGGGTTTGTGGCTTTTGTCCTAAACCTACAAGCTCTAACTTGATGTATCTCCTCGAGGACATGGAGCGTTTTTTAACAGACGTTTGGCGTTTACGTAATCATTTTTTTCAAGGAGATAGATCTGTCTTGTTCACACGCTGACGCGACAACCGACAAAATTGTGCCCCTATGTTCAAAAAGCCATCTACCTGCACCCAAACAACGTGACCACCGGTCGCCTTAGAATCAATTCATCAATTCTGTTGACGCTGATATTCTCGATCACATGTTCCACCTTAACGATCCGCGCCACAATCTCTCAAGCGCGAACGAGCTGCCATCGCAAACCCTTAATCTAATGACCAAATTGTTATTAAACCAGCGGAACAGGGTCATCCGTATTGTCCCTCACAAATTGACTACTCAGTGATGAGCCTCAAACTCTTTCTAACACAAGAACACTACAAAAAACTTGAGAATGATCCAACAACACAACAAATAACAAGAAAGCTACGAGCATCGTGAAATCTCCTTCCAACACAATTATATAAATGGAGACCAACCCCTGATTTTCTAATCCCTGATGACCCCAAACCGGGCAAGATTTTACATTTAACCCTAACAATAATTAACCCAAATTCATAAGTCTGGTGTCCCCTTTCGGCCGATCATCTCTTGCATAATCACCCAACGAAAAACTATCGGAATTTCTGGACTACCACTTACAACCATTGCTTCATCCTACGTCCTACATCAAAGAGACTACTGATTTTTTACCAGCTGGCATCCATCCAGATCTTCCTAGCAGTATTATTCTTGTAACTATGGATGTCAGCTCCATCTATACTAACAATCCCTCACAAAGATGGTATTCTTGCATGCTCTGAAGCTCTGGAACGTAGACTTAATAAATTCCCTCCCCTCATCAGACCTCAAACGTACTCCTGGAAGTCACTCTCACATCAAATAATTTATTTCTCACGGGAAAATTACTTCGTTTCCGGGGGGACCCCCTTTGTGGGGGGTTGATATTCGCACCCCTATGCCACTATCTTCATGGGCATGCTTGAAAACCATCTACTATCCACGTCAGATTTCTTAAAAACGTCTAGTTTGGTACCGTTTCATCGATGATACCTTCTTATATGACATACTCAAGGGAGATCTGGCTAATTTTATAGACCACGCCAATGCTATTCACCCCCTAATAAATTCCGACCCAACACTCTGAATCCGAAATAGCATTTCTCGACGTCCTTGTTAAACTGCAACTCTGAAAAAAAATTCTAACTGACTTACACACTAAACTCACTGACAAGCATCTTTATCTTCAACCATCGAGCTGTCATTCGCATCATATCACTAAGAACATACCATAAAAAAAAAACATTCTTACCTCTGAGGCTTAAACGTATATGCTCAGAGGGTCAAACATGTGCAGATATCGTTGAACTCGAACGTCAGCTCCAAAGAGGGGTATACCCAAATCACTATTGACAACAAATATTAAAAGCCCAAACAGGTCACCGGAGAAGCTGCTCTCCAATAAACCCTAAAACTCAAACCCATGGAACGTGTACCACTCGTCGTCACATACCACCCCGATTTACCCAACCATCAACGAAGTCCTCCAACGACATTGGCCCATTATATATACAATCTCACCCCCCCCGTCTCCAGCAAAGCTTTACCAGATCTCCCGATTATTTCATAAGACGCCCATCCAACCTCCGTGACATCCTTTTTGTTAAAGCCCAAATCGGACCTAACACCAAACAATTAACCAAAGAAACAAAGCAATTTGGATCAGCCGTGTAAAAACCCGCTTCAAAAATTGGGGCACAAATTCACACTCACCTGACTCATTCACTAGTCACATAACTGGCCAATCATTCTCTATCAACAAACAAGACACAAACTGCCTTAGTTTCAATGTCATATACCTCATTCCAATGTTCCAGGTAGTGGCTGTACATACGTCGGTGAAACAGGTAATGAGATCCGCGAGAGAATGATAAATCACCGTTTCTAACCATCAACTCCACAAAAAGCCACAGAAACCTGTTACTGCTGTCCTTTACTAGTCAACACCCATTTCTCACAGACTTCCCATTCTCTCAAGGATCTCAAACATTAAATCATCATTGAAACAGTCCTTGGTAAACAGTCGAAATTTCGTCCCCACTTTCGGGAAAATAACTGGATCACTAACTGACACATACACCCTATGGTTTGAACATAAGGGTATAGAAGTTATCCCAACTTTATATATACTTATTTCTTACGTTTCCTTATCATTGCAACCCCAGGGATTTGTAATTTATTTACTGTAAATGGTCCTCCTCAGTATTTCACTTTTTATTGTTTAACTGCCACTGAAGCACCAGCTACGCATCTAGTAGCGAAAGCTCTGGCATGCCCCCCCGTTTTCCGTTCTCTAATTTTTGCATATATAATATATATATATAATATTTTTATTTTTTTTCACATTATCACTGCTCATCCCTTTAATATATAGATATACAGCCCTTACACAAAAAGTATCTCGGCATGTTTTCGATCAGTACTGTGGGTCCAAAGGTATACCGGTTTGAACAGTTTTCCGAAATAATACATTGTTATTGAATAGTCTTGCTCTTTCCATTAACACCCTCGCTTTGTAAAAAACGCGTGCAGAAATGGCTGAGAATAGAACGCCCCGAAAGACGCAACACCCCCAACACCAAAAGTTTTGGCAGTTTTGGGGATTTTTCATGGCATTGCCGTGTACTTTTACACCGAACACGGCGGACTCACAGATCAATACTAAAGTAAGCTTTCTCGCTCCTTCAGTCGGAACCTCTTTGTGTAAAATCAATACACCGTATTATTGCGTTGTCCACACAGTGAACCATTTGAAATATCCAAAACTGCCAACTTTTGGTTTGGGGGTTTTGCTTCTTTCGGGCAACTCTACTCAGCCATTTTTGCACGCTTTTTTACAAGCTATGTGTTAAATGAAAGAGCAAGACCTAGGCAACAAAATGTATGTTTCGAAAACTTTCAAAATGGTCCGACGTTGGTACAGTACTGATCGAAAAACATGCCCGAGATACTTTTTGTGCCAGGTTATATGGTGGAGCAACAAAAACATTCGTGCTTCTAATAAACACGATGAGCCTGCTGTGGGCGCGACGCTCGTAAAGAGTGACAGGGTGACACTGTTCTTCCTGTTTGGTAAGGTGGCGTTGGTCATTTTGGTAGGGATGTCCAGAAATATTTTTGGATTTATTTATATAGGTTTTCTCCTGTTCGATTCGCCAGCAATGTTCATAACCGAATTCGCAATGTATTTAGTTCAACTTCGTCCAAAAAAAATCGAACTGTAACATGGCCAACTCGATTTCGTCTTTTGACATCCAAATAGTCAATGGTCAAAGATTTCAAAGCATGGTCTTCCATTTCGTCCCGAGTTTATGAATTTAGTCCGACCTTAAAAACGGCGATATAATGGGTAGTTGGATTACCTTTTTGTCACTGGGTTTCAACATTGGTCTTTCCAATTCGTCGGTGTTTAGGGATGGATTTCCTTGTCTTACTTTTCATACTTTCTGTTTGTGTTCATCATTCAGCCGAAATTTGACTGTCTTCCAATTATACACTATTTCTAAGTTATAGTTGTGAACAGTAAAAGTTGTTTTATCCTTTTGAGATGAACCTACACACACACCACCACACACCCACACACATATAATATTATGTACACTATTTTGTATAATTACTATATATATATATATAATATATATATAATATATATATATATATAAATATATATATAGATATATCTATATCTATATTCTATATTATATCTCTATATATATTATCTAATCTATATATATTATATATATATAATACTCAATATATCTAATATATATATATATATATATATATATATATAGAGATATCTATATTAATCTATATAACTATCCTACCCCTATATCGCACCTTTGGAACACTGATCTTTGTATGTGTACTAATGACTACGTTTCGGGAGACACTTTAACTGTCTCCCTAACGTGTCCTTTAGAAGTGCTTTATTCCGTCAAAGGATATGATATTAATTTATTGCAAATGAAGGGTAGTCCACTAGAATAACAAAGATATGAATTTAATTAATTTAAATAACTATAGAGCTCATTATAAGCTAATGAAAATTATTCAACTGGTCTCCCGCCCTAAAAAAAATAAACTAAAAAAAAACCCTTTGTCAGATCAATCTATCTATCATATCTCCTATCTCTCTATTCTATCTATCTCTATATATATCTCTCTATCTATCTTCGATATTCGATCTCTGCAATTCTCTCACAACCACAAACTTCGAATTAATTTAAAATCCATAAATTAGAGTGCACGCCTCGCCTCACCTGAGTGATACATCACTAACCAAATTGCCGTCGCATAACCTCAATTCCTCTCCTGTTCAAAGAGCCATGTCAAATGTTAGGCCTTAACGCATGCATGAAAACCCGCCCAATGCAGGCCTACTAATACTACGATTTTGAATTATATTTTTAATGTCCTGGATGACCACTGACGAAATCGGTTGGCCGTGTACAACGAAATTGTATGAACCCGCCGGATTTGAATACACGACGAAACGACCATTGACGATTAGAGTGCACCGATTTTTGAAGTTGTTTGACCAAAGAACGAAACGATTTGGGCCAACTGTAACATATCGATTTTTGGGGACGAATTTGACTTACACATTGCTAAATTCAGATGGAAATTGTGCGAAATCGAACGGGAAAACCTATATTTATTTATCGTTGTTTCTTCTGATTTTATAAAAAATATAATGGTACGCATTTTAATATATCCAAGTGTTTATTTGTGGTTTTATTTGTAACTTGTATCTGTGTTCCATTTCTTCTTAATTTTACTTATTTAGTCATATTTAATGTTTATTTTTATTTTCTTTATTTTTTATATTTTAACGATTTTTTAATATTATGTTTGATTTATTTTCTATTAATAGTTTTTATTTTATTTTTTTATCATAGTTTTTTATATTTTGTTTTAATGCAAAATTAAAAAAAAAGTGTTTATTGTTTTTATTTGTTTATTATTTAGTTTTCTTATTTTAATTATTTTAGTTTATTTTATTTTAACGATTTTATAATCATTAATATTTTAGTATATACGGATGTGAGTTTGTTTTATTTTCAATTTTGTTTTTCGTATTATTTTTATTTTATAGAAAAAAAATATTTTTGTTTTTTTCGTTTTTTTTTATTTTTCTTTGTACTGTTTTATTTATTTATTTGATACATTTTATTTAGTTTTATATTTTTTTTTCCCGTTTTTGTGTTCTCCTTTACTTATTTTATGTTTAGGTTTTCTAGTTAAAAACATTTTCATTATATATCACTATCTCTTTAAGTTTGTTTTTTCGTCTAAGGAAATATGCGTTTGTTTAATACGATTTCATCTTTGGAAATTATATAAACATTTGTCAATGAAATTAGCTTTATTTCATACATTTTCGTCAATCAATTAAATTTGGTCTACTCAATGCCCATTATCTGAATGTAAAACAATTCGTCTTTGGTCATTTACATTCAGAAGTCACATTGAGCTTATTACAATTTCGTCTCGCGTGGTGTAAATGTATAGGTCACAGGCCTAAGAGGTAAGGCTAGACATCAGCAAAATTGATACAAATCTCCTACTTCCGTTCTTTTTCATCCCCACTTCTTTCCACACCTCAACCTAATTTTTTTTTAATTCTTTACCTCATTTTCTTTTCATTCCTCTCCTTCATTTTCTTACCTCACCTTCTTCCTTCATCTTATTTTTTCCTTTCACACCTCATTTTCCCTTTTTTTCCCCTCTTATTTTTTTACTTTCTTTCACCCCGTTTTTCTTTCTTTACTTTTTATCATTATTATTTTGATATCGCTTTATTCGTTTCCTTTTCCCTAATCTGTTCTGTGTCCTATTAGTATATACCATGAAAAGACAGAAAAAACTATTATAAGGTTTTTCTTCTACAGGCATCCAGTTTTAGTCATGGCCAAAAAAAAAAAATACATGCTGCACACAAACGAGAATAAATACTGAGCGTTAAAGTTAAATGTTATGACCAAAACGAAATTGCTTTGTACATTCATATGATGAGCCATATATAACGACGAAATTAAATTAGATTTTGGACGAAATTGCATCAAATCGGTAATTTTAATAAACAAATGTTAATATTATGGAACTTGTCGGGTTCTCTTGGTACGCAAAAACACCCTTAAAGAGATATATAAAATATAATGCAAATTTTTTAAACTAAACTGGGAAAACCTATATTTTAGTGTAGCGATTTTATTTTATGATATTCTAGTGTGCACGTCATGTGGGTTTTTTTTTTTAATAATTTTTAACTATTGATCTTTTTTATATCATAACTTAAACTACTGTGTCTGTCCTGCCTGTCTGCGCGTGTTGTCTGTCTGACCGCGGCTAGTTTCTCGGAGACCAAGGTCGCACGTTCAGGAAACTTGTGGATTGGTGCCCATTGCACCTTCGAAGAACGAGTTTGCATTGGTTAGTGATCAAAGGTCATCATTGGTCGTTCAATATCAAAGTAGTCAAATGAGTAAATTTTGGTGTATCCTGACGAAACTTGGTGGGCTGGGTCTCGTTGATGCCGAAATTGTTTTAAGTCATGATACGGTCATCATGGTCATTCAAGGTCAAGGTAACCGCTAACCCGAAGTGTCATTCAAGCCAGTGATCGCGAAACTCTGGTTGACTCGCGCGAACCCAGGGACCGCCTAGTTTTTTTATTATTTGGTCGTTTTTATCGCTTATTTTTAGTTTTTTATTTTGTCCTGTATTTGTATTTACTATTTCCTTTAGTTATTGTATTCACTTTTTATATTTGTATTATGTTCTTTTGTTATGCTTTGCCTATATTTACGAGTTTTCTGATGCCCATATACGAAACACATCGCTCCTACACCAAAAATAAACATTTCGAAAAATCATTAAAACAAAGATATATATAAAAACAACAACAATGAATTTGGAACCTACCACCAATTGGTTCTCATAATAGACCACCCAATCTGATAGCGCTATTAGGGTAATCCGATATTGAGCAGCAAATTAGCTTTGTAAAGTTTTCTTATTTACCGAAACGCATGCTGGGTATTATTCCTGTTAAACAAGTTTTTAGGGTGGGGGGGGATCTACATTTTTTTATCCCGACTTCGACTGCAATTTTCTTTAACTTAACCAATATATTACTTATGCCATCGTATCTCAATATGTATATTTGGATCTTGTTGCCATGGTATCTGAACAGGGCCTCTGATTGGGTAAAAACGGTAACCAAACTAACTGCTACCATAACTTGCATTTACACCATACTTGAGAGAAGGGGTGCATGGGAAAAGTGAGCAGAAACCATGGGCCAATTTTTGATAGGGTTGCCATGGCCCCGGGCACTGACCAATTATGAATCTTTATGCCATAATTCAAATTGAAGCCCAAATTCAAAATCCCTGCTCCTGGTTTTATACCCTTTGGTATGCTGATACGTGCAAAATTTCCATGTTGATTTCATTTTTTACGATTTCAATCACCATTCGAGATATTGAGCGAACCATTGGAAAACTAATAAAAATTGCAAAACAAGATTATTTGGTCCAATCTTGGAATTGGTTCATTTATTTTAAGAATAGATTTTTTTTAGATTTTTTGAGGCATTTTGGGTGCAAATAAGGGGATGATCTAAGGTTAAATTATTTTTTTTAAATTGTCCTACTTATACTGGTTGAGTGGTGTGGAGCCTGAAAATTTCAGTGGTTTGATGCTAGTGTATTATTAATGTCTTAACAATCAACTTTGAAAAAGCAAAGCTTGTACTATTTGATTGTATAAAATAGATGTGCTTAAAAATCACAAGGTGAGCATTTTTAACATACAAATGTATACACAAAATCATCGAACTTGCGAGACTTGCTTGCTTAATCGAGCATAAGATTTACCTCAAACAAAAGCAATGAAAAGCGAAAGTTACGCTTTCCTATTATGAGATAATCCTCATTTATTCAATTATTTCAATTGAAAACATGCCACCCCCCCCACCCCCCCCCCCCCCCTACTAACTTCCGTTCCCTCCGCCGATCTCAGTCAACAGTTATTGAGAATAGGGAGCTATCATCTACAAAAATATTTTTCAGCTAAAAAAATCCAAATGGTCCGTTGGGGGGGTGCCACACAAAATTAGAGTGAGGTTTGACCTTCGGGCTCTGTAACATGATATCATTGGTTAATTTCGACAAAAAGCTTCCAGGTATAAACGTCAGATACCGCCTAGTACAACACTGAACCTCTACACATGGATAACGGCTGGCGCACCGTTGAAATAGTCCCCGATTGAAACCACAGGAGTTGCATTTTGCCCTGCTCAATATGGCTTCACATATTGTCAAAGTTCAAGGAATGTTTTATAAAAAAGAACATCTGTGTGGAAATATATTGGTTTTCATCGGCGACTCAGCCCGCTATCCATGTGTAGAGGTCAGTGATTACAAGCAGTGCAGTCTTCATAGCCTCGTTCCTGTGGTATTTCCAACCCCACAAAAAAAATGGAAACTTACCCTACATTAACAGTCGCTAATTGTCCCTTTTTTTTTTTTTTTTTTGCAGTGCAACATCTTATTTTCGCACAAATACGCGATTTTAAATATTCCGCTCTCTAGAAGCCATTTTCCGATTTTTAAAACAGCTACAGCTGATCTCGTACATACTTCAAAATACAGTAAACAATCCAAAACTTTCCAAAACAATTTGTTTGAAAACAAACAAATTTTACAAAAACAAACTGTTTTTTACACACCAAAAATTAAAACTAAAAAGTTACACCGAAAATTTCCATGGAAACAGCACCAACATGAAAGTAATTTGTACGCACCATTTTCACCGGCCGAAATTACCCTACATTTACGGAGATCCGCAAACAAGAAACAATCACAACAGAACCCCGATCAAAAGTAATGCCTTGTCCCTACGCGACCGATAATAAAATATCTGATTGGACTTTCTTATGACTTATCAACATATCGATTGTCTTACCTTGGGACTACCATCAGTATCGTTAATATACACGAGACTTTCTGTCGTTACTCCAATTTTAACTTTGACTTTAGTAACCCAGTACTGCCAATATGAATCATACCAATCTCCTTCTGTAAGCAGACCAGTTACTTTACGTTTGGTCTGTAAATCCACCTGAATCCATGGGTTAGAATCATTTTCGGCACTAGCCCAAAATTGGTCGACGTTATTAAGTCTTGCGTATTGTGTAAAGCGACCACCCCAGGAACGCTGAAAGTAAGAAGAAGCTGTAATGCTTGAGTCTGGAATTTCACCGCTTTCCATACCAAGCCCTTTGAGCATTCATGGCATGGATATAGAAAAATAGTATTCAGATTGAAAAAATCACTGGAGAGACAAAAAGTAAAATCCGATAAGCAACCGTAGCGAAAACACCTTATATACAATATCCAAAATTACGCGTCTATGACAACACCACATATTATATTACCATTAAGCAACATATTAAATAATAATTTGCGTGTGATTAATTTACTCCCCTCCCCCCAACCGACTTTAAGAGATGCACTTTCCTCAGCACTTTAAGAAAGACACCATATCAGCCTGAACGAATATACCTAACAGAGATTCGAAGCAGGTAATCAATGGATAGTTTGCAGCGTGAAGCGTCTGGTACGGTATTGTAATGTTAATTCAAACATCCCGTCGACTGATCGAGAAGCATTAATCGTATTCAATCATTCAAATGTATAACCGCCAAATTTGTTGAGTTTGGCGGGCTATTTTAAATCAGTGATGCTCACACGTGCGTGTTATTTGGCAAAACGCCCTTGAACGCAGTTTTATACTCTCTCAATTACTTAAATTGCATATAACCATGAAAACTTAAAATGACTCCAATTTTAACACTCATTTGTCGACTATAGGTACAAATTTGTTGAAATTTCATTCATGTATTTTAATGACATCCTTGGAATCTTCATAATATACCCACAGCAGCCGACAACATCCCGCTGAGCTATTGTTTTGAGTGTCATTGTTCAAATAAGAGTCTCTCCCCACAGACTTTAGTAGGCGTCTGTGGAAATGTGATATTGGTGTTTAATTATAAGGTTTTAAAACAAAATATATGTTGACCGGTTAGATTTTTTTCTTTGAAACGGTTTCGGGTGGTTAAAAAGGCAACCATTTTTAGACCAAAGAAATCCTACACGGTCATCGTTTTTTCTTGGGGAAATGCGAAGTAAATGTTCGTGTTTTTGAAATGGCAGCAGTGCGTTGACCTGTTTGGTTTAAAAATCCATGCCCAGCGGACATTGGGGTAGACTTTGCTGGCTGCGGTGATAATATACTGAGTTAACTAAAATTTTGTATTTTCTCTTTCAAATTTCCAACAAAATTGAAACAATTTTTGTACCAGTTATTTCTCAAACTGTTATTTTTTAACAGAATTTATTTTAATTTTGACTATTTTTATGAAAATGCGTCATTGATGACCTGGCCAAATGCATGAAGAGTTAATGTGGGCATGTCCCTAAAAAAAGAACATTATATTCACTTAGTCATGAATTGAAGCAGAACAACATTGGGTATAATGCCCTGATTTGCGGCTACCCGTCGCTCAAATTATAAAAGTTAGGTGCTCACAGTGGCGGGCTCATCGTGGTCGGCCAAATGTCACTTGGCAAGGGCCGAACACGACGATGGCCGGAAATACACTGCGCTGTTAACATGGCTACAAGTTTGCTTCCGATCTCTGTAAGGTATATTCGTCTCAGATCTCACGCTGGCTATAGGTGGACGCAGCTCAAACAACTGGATCGTTATGACCACCTACAGAGCTACCTACCGAGTCAACGTTTTGAAAAGGCTTATCATACATTATCAAATCATCATATATCAATATCATTTATTATTTCCATCAAATTACAATACAAAATAGAACTCAGTATCAAAAATACAACAATGATGGGAGATACAACAAAAGGCAAAGCCTGAAAAGGCAGGTTGCACCACCTTATAAAAACAAACGGGCAAAAACAAGTTAAAAACTACAAAAAAACAATACCCAATCCCCCACACCATCACCCACACCACAAGAATAATTTCTCAAAAAAGATTACAAACATACTAAATACCCAAATATAATTTAACATAATGTTGAAGGCGTTTCGAAATAAACTAATATTATAAAGGATCAAACGTGCATTTGCAATATATTATATATACCAAAATATTTCTGAGATTTCCCTAGTTGTCGTTTTTAAGAAAGATTGAATGTTATCTTTGAATGCTTTGACGCTTGTAGCCGTTCTTAAATCTATGGTAACGAGTTCCCATATTTGGTCGCATTTGTCAGAACAGAGTTTTTTTTTAAATGAATTTCACGACGATATTATTTTTTGTTTGCTTGTGTTATAGTTGTGAAACATTTTTCGAAATTTACAATAGATGATCAATGATTTTGGGTAGCAACCCGTTGTCTATACTTATACTGAATATGCCAAGTTCTTTGTCGTAAAGATCAAAAATGTTTAAAGTATTTAGTTTATCAAAAAGGGTTTGTATGGCATAAGTCTTACTCATTGTCCCACTATCCTTAAAGGCTTTCTTTGTAATTCAATAATTTATCAACATTCTTTAGAGTGCACTGCCCCGAGTAAATCACGCATGCGTTAAGATAAGGCATAAGTAATGTACAATAATAATTTATACATTGATAATTTAGGCAAAGTGCTAAACTTTGTTTACACAAACAATATGTCTAGAACATACTTTACAAATTTTATATGTTTTTCCATGTCAACTTTTCATCAATGGTAATCCCAAGAAACTTTGCCGAGAACTTGAGCTAATTACAAATCCATCCCAATTACATTTGTTTGGTTTAAGACATCTGTTCCTATAACCGTAAAATTTGTTGTAGATGCATATTAACGACAATTTGGTTGATTTAAACCAGTTATTCACTTCTTGCCTATTTTCCCTGTTAACAGTATCAGATAATTGTGTCAAGACATTATTTGAGTAATAACCGTTGTGATCATCCAACTAAAATAAACTTAGCAAATTGGAAGTGGAACAAATAGCATTCATATAGATTTAGAAATAGTAAACTTCCAATATTGACCCCTGTGGGACAAACCGCAAGTAACTTGTTCATATGATGAATTTACCTTAATTTTTTATAAGATACAATATTGATTCCTATCTGAAAGATACTAGTAACCCATATGTGATATTCCTTTCGAACTCCATAATGATAAAGCTTATAAGTAAATATTGTGATCTATGGTATCGAAAGCCTGTTGAAAGTCCTATAAAATTCCTAACGTGACATCTCATTATCAATGGAAGTTGACTTAAATCTTTAACAAGTCCCCATACTGCCATATAGGTGGCGTGCTTGCTCCGAACTCCAACTGTTTATATACAAAATATCGTTTCTGATCAAAAAGTCATAACACCATAACACTGTTATGCATTATAAATACTCTCAAGGTTTTGGAAAAACAAGGCAACACAGACACAACGGTAAATTACCAAAAATTTTCGGGATTTTCCTTTTTTATAGACTAGGTACAACTTTGGCTGTTTTTAAAACATTGGGGAAACGCCAATTTGGTGAGTGAAAGTTTACATTTATTTTCAAAGGATATAAACTAAATTTCTTAGCAACACTTGTTTGACACATTAGACTATTTAATGTTTATCATGGCCTGCTTTGTTGCACCAAGTTTTTTTTGATAATTTTTTTAAATATTTCCCCTCTTCATCTGTCGGGTTTCAATAACATGTAGCACCAAAGTGAGAACTTTCAGGTATTCTTTAAAATCTTTTTCCAGTTGTTTAATGCTTTTAGCCAGAGTAGGTCCAATATTTACAATAATTGTTGAAAATTTAGCAAATTGACTTCGGATCTAATATATTTTTTCCATCGCATAACAACTTTTTAGAAAATTTGTTTTTTGGTGACCTGAAAATGAATTAAAAGAATTTTCCAAGTATTCTTAACATTATTTTTTTCCTTTTCGATGTAGATTGCTAAAGTATTTTGCTTAGCAGTCTTAAAAGCTATTTACTTTGTTTCTATACATTTACATTTGAGATATTATGTTCTGTTGGTTTTAAAACAGACTTCTTGTCCAACAATTTTTTCTCTTTTTTTTATTTTTCTAGTTTTTTTTTTTTATTAAATGTTGGTTTAAATTTACCTTGCACGTTTTTTCACCGTCTTTATGGGAAACACTCATCGTACAGATTGTTGAATTTAGTAATAAAACTGCATATGCATGTCAACAATCATTAGAATTAACAAACCTTGTTGTTTTTACCTGTCCTTCTATCGTAATTGTCCCCATCGAAAACCATGCTTGATTTTCTGTCGTGTACGACGAAAACTAAATCATCTCTTATTACATAAGACTTCGTATAGGCTTATTCAACTTCACCTCGGTATGATCTAATACCCTTGTAAGCATTCCAAAAAACAAACAAAACAACGGGTAGACGTTTCATATAAAAATCCCATGGATGCATCCGTCCATGCGCTGTATATGTTGTGCAGCGCTTGCCGGAATGATGGCAATAACCTAATTTGCATACATGGGACTTCTATATGAAACTTCTACAAACAAAAACCCCGGCTTCGGAAAAAATGGGGTGCCTCTTTCCGGAAGTGGTCCTCATGATTCCTCTTTAATAGGACATAATGGCATGAAAAAAAATACATAAATGAAAAGCACCCTACTGAAATCCTTGTAGAGTTTGAAAACAATTTTGGAATGTTTACTTCTGTAAAAACGGTAAAAAAAACCAGGAAAGTGTTCCGGTGGGAGGTGGCATTTTGTGGCAATTTTCTGGAACCAAAAGCAAGGTGTTCACATCCCTGACAGAATTACAGTTTATCTCAGAATTTACGTGTATACAGTGACACAATTCGAAATCATTCAACCGGGAATTCAGGCTTGTATTTTTAGGCCTGGTAGTAAACATTGATCTGCAAGTGAAAGATGGATAAGAGTAGAAGAAAAAGGTTGAAGATAAAGAAGGGAGAGCAAAAGAAGAATGAAAATGGAGAATGCGGATAGAGTGAAACCGATTAGCACATAACAATGCAATGGTCTGTGAGCTTATGACAACATGCTTTCAACTTGTAAATGCCTGGCATTAATGTCAGCATCCTGGTTTTCCAGAATTGCCCACAACTGCCTCCCCCCCCCCCGGACTCTTCCCCTGTTTTTAACTGTTTTTTAACAGAATGTACATGATAATTGGTATTTAGACTCGTGGAAGTGATTTCAGTAAGGGCCGTTTCTTTCAATTTATCATTTTTTCATGCCATTATGTCCCTTTAAGGGATTCAAAACTCATATGGTATCTAATACACTTTTTTATCTGGCACTGCATTAACCCAGATTTTCATACCACGTTTTTCAGAGTACTGTTTGGTTCCAAAATTGGGTTTTAGCTCTCACATCAAACGGCGGAAATAACGGCGCGAAATTTCACAGGTGGGGTTTTTGGGTAAAGGCCATTCTACTTCTAAATCAAAATGAAAACTGTTTATAAATCGGGCAATCAGCTTAAAAAAGAAATGTATAACAGTATTAATTGGAAAGGAAGCTAAGCAATTTCCCAGCATCTCTGAATAATAGTGGTACAGTTGCATACATTTGAAAAATCGTTCTCGTTTTCACTTACCCCGTTTCATAGCAGCAAACCCGTAGTAATTCCTTTATCGCGTTGATGTTGTCCGCTAGCAATAACTGAAATTAACGTACATTGGTTCAAATGCACGCTCGGAGCGAGGAATTTTCTAACCTCCGCATGATAATACTTTTACACCACCATAGGTCAGGATATGTAAACACCAAAAACCGCATATGTTGCAGTCAATCTCTTTCTCTTTGTACGTGACACTCACAGGCTCTAACTTGTTAGTAGTGTCCGGAAAAAAGAAGACACACATATGTTATATATCCGTGACCCTGACCCCCAATGTGTTGTTATTTAGTAGCCTCCATTTTTTTGTGATTGAAAATATTTTATTTGCCAGAAAAGATTTCTCAATGATTATTAAAGGGACGGAATCCTAGCGTGAGAGTTTTTTAAATACTCTCACTGGAAAGAATCAGGGCCAGCAGTAACAAGGACGCTATACAGTATAGCTTGTTTTAATCGCCATAATGGTAGATTGTGTTCTTTACATAGTGCCAGGATTTATTTTATGCAAAGAAAGCCACCCCGAGCTTGAAAGCTGAACGGTCTGCTGCGTCTTTAAAGCCAAAAGAGCTTCAGTTTTTGGAATCAAAAAAGGGATAGTTTTGTGGCCTAATTGGGACATTGCGGCAGACGGAATGGTGGAGAATCCTGGATTGTATTGCAGAATATTAGTGTCGTCGAGTAAAAACCCTGTCGCCTTGAACTGTTTTGACAAGGTTACTTTCAGGACCGAGAAGATTCCCAGGGAATATTACCTGAGGTATTTTAAGCCTGGCCATCCAACATCCGTGAAAACCGAGAATTTGCTTTTAATAAGATTTTTGAAAACACATTTGTTCCCTAAGTGTAATCTTCAATATATTTAGTGTTATATTTTAACTTTGAAACCTTTTCCTGCCTTGAATGTAATTTTCCACCTTAGTGTCAATATTTTTCTTAAATCTTAGGGTATAGCTTTTATACAGTTATCCCAAAGTTCTCCCCAACATTATTCCTACTTTATGACATAAAACCGCATGATTTTTCAACAAAATCCCAAGTGCAAATCTTGTGAGAAAAGGATAGATCCGAATCACGGCATACCAACAGTAACCTCATTTGAATGCACAAGGTGTCATTAAAACGTGCAGTAAATAGCATCAATTGCTCCAATGTACTGATTTGATCGTGCTTTAAAAGATAGAATGTTAATCCCTATTGAGTCTAATCTAAAAGTAATAGGGTTACACAGCTGGCTTTATTTGTACGGGCCAGGTCGCGGGCATTAGCTACTCATGTCACGTGTTTCTTCTGTTTCCAAATTTTAACATGGCGCAAATAGCTGTTGCTCAGCGTGGTATGGCAATTGGTTGGCTTGATGAAGTTGTAGCAGTGAAAGGATTCGCTCGACGATTGGGTTGTTCCCCAAATTTTACATTTAATTTTCATTTTCTTTGTCATCTTTAATTGCATTAAAAGGTCTGCAATTATGTTTTAAATTACCAAGATAGTGGAGGCCAGGGATAGCATTTCAGTCGCAATTCAAACTTGGGTCCACTGCCGAAAAATAGCCACGCACATTTGCATTGGCAACGTAGTAAACGTAAATGTCACCCTGCATGGATGACACAGTGTGTTCAGGATGGACCAAAGTGACACCGACACAATAGTATATACATCTCACTAGTCAAATTATATCGCGCAAAATGTACGATTATTTAGAAGTACTTTTTGAAACCTCATTTTCTAGGATTGACTCATGGCGCAAAGTCACTGTTTACAAAAACAACATCACCATTCACTAACGGAAAGTCTGACTTGAATAATCTTTTCAGCTTCCGATAGCCGAGACCATCCTGGATTTGCCCATTATCATTGCGCATATATTTTTGTTTGTATGATTTTTTATCATGGCACGTAATATAAAAACTCCAAAATTCAAATATATGAAATAAATCATCACATTGAAAGCGTTCAAGAGGCATTTCTTATACAATTTTTGTTTTTAGTAAACATTTTCCGCAAATTTGATGCCCGTTAATTTACTAACAGTGTAAAGTTTCATTGCTACTAATAATCGTTATAATTTACCGTTTGAATTTGTAGTCGTCCTTACCGTTTTCTTAATAGACAAGTTAACATCCTACGTCACTTCTTTTGTTGCCTGCGAATCAATTCCTGCGAATCGTTATGGCCCATAGTATTAAAACTCTAACAGATACAATTGCCCAGTGAACAGTCAGGCCGACCTATTTCAAGATACCAGGCCCTAACATGTTTACAAACATTGCTGTTAACTGGTCTATTCATATCTTGCTTATGAAATGTGTCAAATATACTTGTGAGGGTGGAAATACGTGCTCCGCTTTTGTATTACGAGCAGTTAAGTGATTGTTAATGATACTCCCACCTAGTGGTTTCACTAGTCAAACACGCGTCAAACAAAGGGAAGTTTGCTTCTGTTAATATACAAAATTCATTAACGAAAAGTGTATTGTTGAAAAAAGTAGCTGGAATTGTGTAATCTAGTATAGTACATGGGGAAATGTAATGAATGTTTTGGTTGAGTTTTTTTCATATACAATTTTGACACCAATGTTTTTCCAATACAGGATTTCATGGAGAATCTGAAAATCATGAGTTTCATTTTTTTTAAAATGTGTTCTTGGGTGTTTTATAAGGGAGCAAAATTTGTATAGGGGTAAACAATAAAAGTGTTTAAATTGTTTTAAATTTAGACCAATCTATTCGGTTGCTCATAAGGTTTCTAAAAAGGTATAGTTTGCCATATTTACGACCTATTGTTTTAGTACAATAGGCTCGAGAAAGTTCAAGGTCATTATTTATAGAATGGTCCGATTTTGTTGAAACTGGTTTTAAATCGTTCATTGGGTCACACTAAATAAGAAAATGTATATAAATTCTGTGTTTCACCTTTCAAAGTGAGACTTTTAGAGATATGACTAGTGGTCTCCCATAGATCCTGTGGACCACGGGCATATTTGCCCTCTTAATTATTATCAAAACGTCATTGACAACGCGACCTTTATATTTTCGGCTTCGGTACAGTAAGACGAACAATTTGGCACCATTTTTACAACAAACCACGAATCTGAAATTTACCCACCCCAGTGTGCCCTTTGTATAATTTTGCCCCCTAGCATGCACCCAAGAACACATTTTAAAAAATGACACCCATGATTTTTGGTATCCTCATATAATTTTGATTTAGAAAAACCTTTGTTGCAAGATTGATATGAACATGTTCACAAAACTACAGTTCCCCGGTACTAGTAGCATGCATATAATTATGGGTTTATTCTACAATGTCCCGGGGAAACAATGTAATAAAATCCTTTCGTTTGGTTTGGTTTGAAAGTCCAAAAACATGTCAAAATTTCCGTCCTTACGTTGAATTGCACATTAGCACAGTAATGTGTAGTAAATTATTATTATGTGCTAGATTCTTAGATCTAGCTCGAGCACATGCCCGAGTTCCTCCAACATGGAGTGTCCATCAGAGCAAGGGGTAATAGTTGGTGTAACTTAGTAATCTTAACGTCTCTAGATAGCATTTTGATCTTTAGATCTGTAAGATGATGTAATTTCTTTCTGAGAAACTTGTTTGTCAGATGTGGTGTTTATACCATCCAAGTCAGTACCTGCCATATGAATCTAGTTTATAACTTAGTGTTTTTTGATGATTTTCATGGCGGCGCCACACCCATCTTTTTCTGTGAAAGGAAATTGGGGGAAGTAAATTTCTGGGGGGCACAATTCCATATATCAAAAATTTCAGATTTTTTGCCACAATCCCTCATTTTTCTTTCGGCGTGGGGGGGGGGGGGGCTGGGGGGGTGCAAGAAAAAAATGGGTGGGGCAAAGGAACGGAGACCCCCCCCGTTTAAAGAAATAAGTCTTATGGACCAATTTGTTTTTTTTAAGAACACATAATATACCAATGAGATGTGTTGTGTTATCACATTATATTAAAAAAAAAGCAGCAGACTGTCCTTCACTTCACCTTTTCCTTCTTAATTTCCTATTTTCGTTTCCTCTGCCGTGTCCCCTGAATACGAATAAAGTATTTCACAATGGTTCGGTTATTTACTTTTTTTACCACTGCTTATGTTAAAATTTTGTTTAATCAAAATGTATTTTCTTATAAATATTTCATATATCTTTAAAATGTAAAGGGATGATCTCCTTTTTCAGATTTTACTTTTACTTCGATTTTAAGAAAGTTGTTCCCTCTAAGAATTCGCTTAATTTTTTAACTTGTAACTACTGAATATTTTAAAAAGTAATATACATTGGCCTGAATTGTTATCTTTATATGCTTTCGTTTTTTTCGCTTACCCAATCGGGACACATTGATGGCCCGGATCATGTTAATTTTCCGTTGCAGCAATCCTTTTGATAAGAATGGGGAACAGTGGGAACAAAGCAAACCGTTAATTGTCTGACCAACGGCTGGCCCTGGACCATGCCGGCTAAAACGCCCCGCGCCGAAAGCACCTATTTTGTAACCCTTCTTTGACGATTCATAATCCACCATGACATCAAATAAGTTGTTAGAAATAAGTGTGTTTTTACACACCGACCCTGAAAAAAGGTCTTACCCATCAAGCTCCACCAGGAACATGGCTGTATATCTGAAATTTGAATCTATTCACATGATCATAATCTCAATAATTTGAGTTTTAAAGTAATTCTAAATGTATTCCTATGTCATATTTGCTTCATTAAATATCACAACATACTTTTAAACGAGTTCGTAAACGTATATCTTTTTCTAACAGCGTACATACTTCAAAAATAGATTTGCGCTTGTCAAAGGATTAGCAGCGATTTGCTAATCCTAACTCGAACAAATCATCAAAATAATTCATATTTTAATTTTTTACTGGCATGGATATGCCAATATAACCTGCAAAGTGGTTGCTTGAATCCGGTATAAGACAAGCAGTAAACTTTTTATCTGAATTCTGTAATTTCTAGACGTGCTATCAAAATTCCGCCTTGAGATCAAAAAAGCCCTTTCCCGCTTATATCACAGATTTTCACGTGTATATTGTACACCATAATCAATAACAGTTTGCCCTCAAACCACAAAACATTATTGACTTTAAGGTGTATTTTGTACTGTACAGTAAACCTCAATCAACCTGTTTAGTGCCAGTTTGAGATGCCGTCGCTGCAGTCTATTTGCGGGAGATGCTATGACAAATATCCCCACTACTTCAATTTTTTTCACTATTTGGTTTTGTTTCAACATTAGGGAAGGTCGTGCACCCAATCAATTTTCTTTATAAACTGCTCTACCACCTCATATTTGGTGGCAAAGACCTTAGGAGAGTGCAAAACAAAAAATTAAAAAAAATCCTATTTGCATATTTAATTGGCGGCCATCTTGGATTTTTAGGTGTCGATTTAAAAACAGTACAGGCTCCATGACCGAACATGCTGAGGCTTCATTCTTTTTTTTTTAAATGAAGAATAATGAATAAACTTAAAAACATGTAGGAATCAGAATTTGAAAATCTAAAAATGCCTAAAAACACATCAAAATTTCCTTTTGTCCAAAAATGATTTTTGGTGAAAAACAGCGCCTCATGCAAAAAATATGAAACAATTTTCTAAAATCTAATTCCGTACATTTTTTTAACCAATATAATCAGTCGCTGGGTGAAAAACATAACATACAAAGAAATACATGTCGATTGTCGTTATATCAACCTTTAACTTATCCATAACTTCGGAACCGTAACATTCACTTTTCATTAAATAAACCCTACGAAATAGGAAAGTCAGCACTTTATCTCACAATGCAGTATTTTGCACCTTATATAGCACTTTTTGGTGCACACCGTTCCTTAGAGCAGTTTATAGGAATTGTAAACACACTTATCCCTGATTTATAATTTGAAAAAATTCATTTCCCCCCCCCCCAACATTGGTTTTATTTCTCAGCTTAGCAGGGCTACTAGGATAAAAGCTAGAAAAGAGAGTAGTACGTACTGCAAAGGGAAAAGAAAATCACTAGCAACGGAGTTTAGGCATCTTTCTCAAATGATCTGTTAGTTTGAAGCGACTTCGAACTCGTAGGGATCGCCACTGTGGCATATATGACACAACTTGGTTAGAGTGACTTGTTCGCATTTCGTTTTTTTTTTCTTTATAAAGCACAGCTCCAAATAACTGCACACAAATCATACCATCACTTGAATACTAAATTTTCATTAATTTTATAATATCACAATACCTCTCGCTAAGAAGGGAATGATTAATGATCGCGGTCACTTATTCGATACATTCGCTCCTCCAGAATGTCCATAATCATCGCATTTACTAAATGATCAAATACCTGCCTCTGTAAATGAGAAAATGCAGACCTTACCATAAAATCCACCATGTTCATATTAATTATTCCAGGTTGTTTAAGAACAAAACAACAAAATTGAAGAACTAGTCGCCAATCTTTCAATGAATAAACAATCACGAATACAAATACTATATTTCCAGGAATTAAAACGTGGTCCTTTCTGTTGTGTATGATATTTGTTCATTTTTGATTCTTCATATTTAATTTGAAAGAAAACTGTGTATAATTAAATGTGCTCGTGTATTCCCTATAAGGTAGCGAAGTATTGTGGTTTCATAATAGAGAGGTTCTGGTTCCCACTTAGGTATAGGCCTACATGTAGAAGGTTCTGGGTCCCACTTAGTTATAGGCCTACATGTCAGGAACCCACTCTGACTTTGTTTTTTTTTGCTAACATACTTCAAATCCAAGATTGCGCTGCAATATGGCCGCCGAAAGCTCTATTAACAGCTAACCTTGAATTTAAAACAGACTACCTAAGTTTATTTAACCTTTGGGCGGAAAATAACATTTAACAACTCTGACAAAAGAAATGACTTCCAAACATTTCTGTTTTGGGCTAACCGCTTGAATCAATATGGCGGCCACCGCAAGAACTGATATAGTAAAATTGTGTATTTTTTTTTTTTTTACAAAATCTAAAATGATTTTCACTTAGATCCATGTCATAACAAATTTCGAAAAAAAAAACCCACCTTGAAGATTACTTGGACCAAAGGAACTCAGTTTTATTAACCATTTATTTTTTTTTTTTTTTTTTTTTAAAAAAAAAAAAAAAAAAAAAAAAAAAAAGAAAAAAAAAAAAAAAAAAAAAAAAAAAAACAAAACATGGTGCTAATATATAGCTTCCGTAAGCACTTTCAATTGCTTATCTGGGTATTTTCATACTCTATTTATTTCTTTTTATACACTTAGGAAATTTGATTTCCTAATGAATTTCTTGCGGCCACCGAATGCCCCTGATAATAGTAAACATTGTGTAGTTTTTGTTTTCACATAGATCCATGTCCTAACAATATTTCGATAACAACAAAAAAACCCACCTTGGATGTTCTTTGGACCAAGGAACTCATTTATTTACCATTTGTGGTTAGAAAACATGTCTTTCAAATCCACAATGGTGGCTAATATTAGCTTCCGTAAGCACTTTCAATTGCTTAATCTGGGTAGTTTTTTCATGACATCTCTTATATCTATGTTATACACATTAGGAAATTTTTATTAAAAAAAATCATAAATTTATAAAAAAACTTACCAAAATATAAATTTTGAACTGACACCATCTACCATTTTGCTTTGGTTACATGTTTCAAATCCAAATGGTGTCAAAATGACCACTTAGTATAAGCACTCTTATCTATCAATAGCCAAAACTGCGATTTTCATAATACCTACGCGTAATTATGTAATATGCACAGGGAAACTTGATGAAAATATTATATATAATGAAGCAACTACACATTAAAAGCTCTGTCTATTGTCTATCCTTTTTAGAATTAGGCGTTTTTTTAGACTCTTCCACCCCCAGATGTTGGCTAACAATGCCTTTGTAAGCCTACCAATGGCCAAAAATGACTATTTTTTCATAATACCTATGGTATACACAGAGAATATGAATGAAAATACAAAAATTTTTTTTTAAAATCCAAATAACTGACTCTAAATAACTATGTGATTAATGTTATTTTATAATATGTAATCAAAACACTGCATCAACACTAATCAAGATGCGAATAGGAAATTCGAATTCATGGGGTATATCTTGTGGTCTAGGACCCTACATCTGACATTCTTTTGTTAACATACTTCAAAACCAAGAATGGGCGTCCAATATGGTCGCCGAAAGCGCTATTAACAGCTAAAAACTGGTATTTAAAAACCCGTCCGCTACCGCGGGGGGGGTGGTTAACCACCCCCCTGCAGTTTTTTCCTCTTTTTTTTTTTTTTCCCCGGCTGCTAAAACCCCCCCTTTTTTGGTGCCAAATGAGTTAATGTACTTGTCAATAGAAATATTCCGCTTCCTTTTAATCCAAAACAAACTCCACCGGTTGTATAGTAAATCCAGGTCATCCCAATGATGGATTGGGGTGGGGGGTTGTCCACCCCCTCCGGAAGAGAAGTACCAACATGCCTAACACAAAACAGGAACATCACAGACACTTGGGTACCAATAGATAGCTAATAGTCCCTCCTCTTTCCACATTGATACCAAAGGAGTACCAACATCCTAGCATTTTAACGTCACAATTACGTTATAAAGTTCGCATATATCAGCAAAACTGCATTCCTCCATACTACAACACACAGTAACAAAAATCATTTTTCCCGCCACAAAGGTAGGAAATAGATTTCCTGCGGGTTTTGACTCTACTTGATGAAAATTACTAGTTTTTTAATGACAGCAATTTTTAACTATAATAGGTGGTTTGAGTCGGCTAATATTGCGAAATATCAATTTTCCACCCTATATTCAGTATTTTTGTACATTTCCTCAACATATGAAGTCAAGCTGAACGTCATAAGGGGGATGTTAGTACTTTTTTGGTACCAATGGAAAGAAAAACCCGAGCTATCCATTGGTACCAAATTTACAAATCGGTGTTCAAGTACGAATCCACAGGGTGGTGGGCAACCAGCCCCCCCCCCCCCTTCGGCCATTTTTGTTACAAAAAAAATGGCTCAGGTAGACGAGGGTTAAGACAAACTACCTAACTTTAAACATTTGGGGCGCAACATAACTTTTAATATTCCTGACAGGAGAAATAAATTCCAAACATTTCTCCTTTGCTACGCGCTTTGAATCCAAGTGGCGGCCACCGCAAGCACTGATAATAGTAAAATTGTTTGTATTTATTTTCACATAGATCCCATCTCAATCAATATTTCGATACAACAAAAACACCTAGATGTATTAGTTACAAAGGAACCATTTATTAACCCGTTTATGGCTCTTTCTGGTCTATCATCACTTCGTCTAATTCCAGTTCGTCTAATAACCACTGGGTCTAAAACCGTTTTTTCGTCTAAAATCAGATTGTCTAATTGCCACTTAACTAAGTTAAGTCTGGTGCCTTAGTCTATGTCACTTATCTAATAACCATATGGTCTAATTGCCCATGTTGTCTAAAACCATTTCGGCTAATATCCAATAGGTCTATTTCCACTTCGTCTAATATCTTTGGTCTACACCCATTTGGTCTAATAAACCAGTTGGTATAATAACCATTTAGTCTAAACCCAGTTTGTCTAAACCCATATTGTCTAATGGATATTAGGTCTAATAACCATTTAGTTCTAAACCCCTTTTTGCCTAAACCCATTTCGTCTAATGATCAGTTGATCTAATACCATTTAGTCTAAATGCCAAAAAGTAGGAATATATGGCCGTCAATTAGGAAGATAATCATCAATCTATTTCAACTACAGATGGAACCCAACTCAAAGAGGTCAGGACTTCAGGTACCATAGGGTCCATGTCCCCCAAAAACATGGCCTGCAGACTAAGAAGTTGTATCCAATTTATAGGTGAACTATCAGTCTTGAGGAACTATTGTCCAGTTCAAGGTAGAATGTCGATCCTTAGGAATTAAGTCCACGTCCGACGAGGACGGACTATTCTCCGTAGGAACTATTTCCATGTGTAGGTAAACTACTGTGTTTTCTTAGGAATTGTGTTCAAGTCCGAGGAATGTTTAGAATTCTAACAATTTCACTCTTTAATTATAGTCATTGACATTTGAAATTAGATTAAGGAATAAATAAAGAAATAATGAAAAATAAAATAAAAACAACTCAAAATTGGGGCCATGTTCAGCTACTAAGGAAGTAGGAATTGAGTTCTTCCAACCTTAATAATTAGTCCATCCATTAAACTGGCTCGCCAGAACAAATAAACCTTAATACAAAAAGGGCCACAGATTTTTAATTTGGATAGTTCACAAATAGTTTTTAAATTGTAGCTGTTG
>JAMKCH010052076.1:0-10850 GCA_023653785.1 Ophioderma brevispina | reverse complement strand
CAACATATAGACAGATAAGCAATGGTATGCACTTCTGTGACATGTGTCTTTAATCTGCGCTCAATCAGTCGAGAAGAGTAACGGATTCTGTAATTTTCACACGACCGTTAACTAACAATCATAGAAATATTATTAACTAGTCACCGACTTTGTACCACACTTCCTACATAAGAAATTATGAGCGGTTGCTCAAAGGGGGACTTCCTTTTTGTGCTGTGTTTATATGTGACTTGGCATTTGGTCTATCCGTTGGTTCTTAATAGCCATTTAGGCTATAACAATTAGTCTATATGCAAGTGGTGGTAATTTCATCTGGTCTAAAACTCATGTCATCTAATACCCACATCGTCTATAACCGAATTGATCTAATGCCAAATTGTCTAATACCACCTGGTCTAATATCAATTTGTTCTAATTCCATATGGTATGATCTGGATATAGGACCCAAATCGATATTAGACCAAATGGACATTAGACCAAATGGGCATTAGATCAATGGATATAAAGACATTTCTGTTATTAGATAAATGGGAGTTGGACAATATGGGTTTAGACGAATTGAAGTTAGCCCAAATGGCTATCTTACCAAACGAGCACCCTCCCACCTTCGGCGAATGCCTAGTATGACGCATGCATATCACAGACACTTGTAAGAATGGATAGCCATGCCCTCTTCTTCCATTGATACCAAAATAAAGATACCAACATAAAGATCGCATTGTCAGCTAATACTGTCATTTGTAGAAAATAGTAGAAATTCACATTTTCACCCAAAAAAATAGAAAGATCGTCTTTTCATGAGTTGTTGACTCTACACGATGGATAATTTTAGGCCCATAATAGGCTTTAAAATTGCAAAAGATCAATTTCCACTTTATATCCCGTATTTCCTTATGACGTAACAATGGGGATATTTGTACTTATTTGATACAATTTGGTAAGAAGAAAAAAACTCTAGTTCCTGTGATACCAACTCTGGAGTGCAAACACACCTAACAGTACATAAAAACTAGGAGTGTTCTTTTACGGAAATAAAAATGCAAACATATATTGCAGTTTATTCCCATTATTGCAGTTTATTCCGTAAAAGAAACTTTTTTACTTCATTTTAAACACCCATTTAATTTCCCTCATTCTTCAGCCCCCCTGCCCTATTTACGGGGCCCTATCGGTCTGCGACGCAAAACTGTTAAAAAGACTGAATAACTATTAAAAAATATTGAATATTGGTTTCGTCAGATATACAGGCCTTGAAAGTTTTGAAGATTATGCTCACAATCCCTGGAAATCTTTGATTAAAACTCAAAGAAAAGTTGAGTATATCAGCATAGAAGTAAAAGTTGACATAATGATTTCTAATAAGGTCACCGACTGGATGAGTAGACATTAAGAAACCTCGCGAGGGTACAATGGAGCCCAATGGAGCCATAGGAACAAGTATTTGAAAAAATATGCTGCTTGGAAATTTCATCTATAACTATAAGATCGAACTTCGCCATGTTTTTTTCCCTGGAGGCTGACATATTGACCCAGGAGGTCGCCATGTGAATGTGTACCCTATTCAGGTTAATACCCTTCCCATCGTTTCTCTCTTGATGTCGTGGTTTAGTATTGTCAAAATGATGATAGATGATTTAGATGTCTTGAGATTGCACAATAAACGTGTTGTACATATAAGCTAAATTATGTTGTAAACAGTAGTAGATGAGTTATTGACATTCAGTGGTTTTGACATAAGACGTAAATACGAAATGAGGGTACCGTTTCTATGTTAAGAGTTGTCATCATGTTCGTGGCTTCTTAATTACCCATGGTCTTTCGAGTTGGACCTTTGTACCTATTTCTATGCAATTATTATTTCTGATAAGAGAACAATAAGATGGCCTTAATGCAAAACATTCAGATGATTTATACTACGTATTTTTAATCATTAAAATAATTTCTATGATCATCAACTGGTTATTTTGACGAAAATTCGGACCTTTTTTCTCGGCGTTAAATCGTGATTATCGATGGGCGAGTTTGAACATATTTGATATTTATTTCTAAAATTATTTATTTTTTGGAAACAAAAAAAATAAGAGGCATAAAGATACCTCATAGTATCAGTTTTGAACAATTACGTTTACACTAATTTTTGTATTCCTTTATTAGCATCATGATCATTAACGTATGTTGGAGAAAGTAATAAGTGGTGACCGCAGGCCTGACTCTACGAGAAACGACTGGACATAGGGTCAGTGCGGAACTCGCGTCCTTGAGTAATATGTTGTACTGCATGCACGGAAAGGCCTGTGGAGGGTCGAATGACAAAATGACATAAACATTTTAGGCTAAAGTAAATTTATACTAGCTATACTATTAGGCTCGCGACAGCAGTCTGGTTACAACACGCAGTGGCATGGAATTAAAAGGGGATTGGCCCGATTTAAGTATCTAAAGCATTAATTTTGGTTAGAATTGATCCAGTGGGGGGGGGGGGGTCTCAACACAAATGACCGTACGGAGTCGTGCCACAGACATCGGTCCCAATCTTGACAGCTCTTGACTTAACACATTTGAGGCATATTAAGGCAAATAAATAAATGAGAAAACTTGGAGAAAAATATTGTATGTCTATGAAGTTTTGCATTATAGAAGACGGATCAACCGGTTTAGTGACCGCTCCCATTCAAATCAGCTAGCGGTTGCCCGCGCGAAGCGCGGGCAACCGCTAGTGGTTTATAACCATAACTCGGGTACTTCTGTCAGTGAGATATGATCTAAACCAGGCAATATAGTAGTGCCTGTGATACCAAAACTTAAGCCTTTTAATCATGACGTCTTGTAGGCGTCTAAGGTCAGAAATACCTATCAAACACTAATAAATGAGCCTTGTGCATAAGTGATCTGAATTTTATGTAATATAACAGATTTTAAAAATTTTAATCCGATTGGATCAAGAATTTGGTATGTCCAAAAACAATATTACATATCTCAAAATTACACACAATTAGTTTAAATACTTATTGTTCACCAGAATGTTCACTAATGTCCACAGGAAGCGTTGCAGTTCAAAGATGATATGTCCTCACAGCGGAGACTCCAAAATGACAGCGCATAAGTTCACGTAAAACTCCTCAGTTAATATATTCCAAGGGAATCTTCTCAGTCCTGAAGGTAATTTTTGTCCAGCAGTTCTAGACGACAAGGTTAAATAAGTCCCTCGACGACACTAATATTCCACAGTACATCAGTCCAAGATAATCACCACGATTTCTATCTGTCCACAATTTGGAATCCTATTCTGACTCCCAGCACTTTTGGCTTCAAAGACGACAGTAGAATAATTATAGCACACTGCTCACGTGGAATTGAAAAATATAATAAATCCTGGCACTATTTGAAGCATAAATCTACCATTATTGTAGATTAAAACTAGCTATAACTATACTGTTGTAGCTCTTGATTATAACTGCTGTTGGCCCCGAGACGTTACTTAAATTATCCATTATATACTGATTTCACAAAGTTCTCAAGTCTTAAAATAGATATTACCACAGAATCATGCATAAACATAACCTTGCACTAGCTGACCAATTGGAATTCACATAAATTATATCATCTGAATTACATCACTTCCCATATATAACGTTATGGGGGAATCACCCAGATCATGCAATGTTTTGATCTTAAAGCGTAAACAAGTTGACTCAGTTACTAAGTTTACATCTTGGGGAATTCCCATTTCTCCCCTTGTGCAATCTATCTAACAGGTGCATTTTGCACAAATAACTCTAGGGGAATTCCATATTCTCTTTTCAACATAAACAAAGTACTTTTCGCGTGAGAAATCTTTTTCTCAAATAAAATTGAGAAAATAATATTTAATCAAAATTCTGAGGGTAATATAACAATGGTCAGTGGTATCGAAGGCAGCACTCAAACTAAGCAATACAAGCAAGTCAGCCTTATTAGCATCCAAGGTTTGAAGGATGTAATTTCTAACCTGTAGAAGGGCTGTCTCAGTGAGAGCTGTCTAACGAGAGGGTTGTTGCCACCCCATGGCCGGAGTAGATATCAAATTTTGGGAGGGCAAAAGAGATTTTTTTTTACTAATTTTGGCCCAAATCGCTGATTTTTACCAAAATTAGTTATTTTTGACACCAAATCGCTTATTTTCTGACCCAAACCAAATCCATCATTTTCTGGCATATATATTTTCCATACCGAACCACTATGATTATGATGAACGTGAATTTGGTATCAATTAATAGTTATGGGTCTCCTCTATCTATTGATACCAAAATAAGTACCAACATTTCCAGCACCTTTCTTCTATGACGTCATAATGCACGGTACCCTCTCAAAATTTACATACATACACATACATGTATACATACACACATATATAAATATCCATACATACACATACATCACATACATACATACATTCATGCATGCATACATACATAGTACATTATGGCTTTAAAGAACGCTTACACCAACATGAACGAAGCGCTTTATAAAAGGAGCATAATACAATATAAATGTATCAATTTACAGAAATACAAAAATTAAGCCGATTAATGAAATATCCAAAGATTCAAGTGAACAGAATAAAATTACACAGCAGTGTAAAACAATCAGGGTTAAAACTAAATATACAAATGATGTTCATTGAAAAAGCACTTAAAAGACTACATAAAAGCACTAAAATAGTACTGAAACACTTGCGAGATACACAGGTAATTGCATTTTTCTGACAAAAGGGACAAAACTTTAAACCTAAACATTATACTGATAAACCAGTAAGGTAAAAACTGCATCAAGTAAATAGTGTGCATGCATATCTTAAATACTGCGGGAAAAGGTGAGTTTTAAGCATTCGCTAGGCGACGGGTAGACTATTCCAGTCTAAGCTAGTCTAGGACCCAAAGCGCTGTCATCAAACTACACGCTTATGGCGCGCCGTTTCTGGCCAAATATATTTCTAGGAAGGTCTCTGTTAAAAAATGGAACTTCCCAATTCTAACCAATTATGTTGCGTGCTCGAAGATATTCCTAAATTACGGTAGCGAAACGTGACCTATTTCGTTTCTTTCAACTTATGGAACGTTCAAATTTTTCGTGTAGATTGGTAGCATGTGAGGTTCCGTTTATTCAGAGCAGAAGCGCCCAAGGACTATACTGTAGAGCCAATGATGCAAATGATGGGTCGGGTAGAATATTGCATCGTAGTTGCGGCCGAAAATGGCCGGTCATAACATGTGACATTACGTTGCACCGCATATCTGTGCGTATTTTACCAATACCTCATAATTAAAAATGTCCGCTGGGTTTGGTTACACGTTCCTTTCTTCTTGGTAATGTACTATTATATCAAAATGTGCGTTTGTGTGGTGTATTACAACTTGTAGTGTAAGATACCAGTACGATTGTTGTAGCGATTGATTTTCAAACAGACCCTATGCTAGTATTAGGCCTACATTTTGTCACGCAACATTTTGGGCACTTCATAAAAACTTATGGTCATTGAGTTGTTAACTTCTGCTTGTAGGACACAGTTAAAGTAATGGAATAATTATGTAGGTGAGTTTGCATCTTGTAACCTCGGCGAATAACGAAGCGAATAAATGTCGGGGTCCCATTAACAAACAAATGGTGACAATGGTTATTCCGTACGTCGCTTTTGCCAGGCCCAGTCTATTGGGCTGCGAAGGTTGGTGTTTGTTTGGGGCGTCGATAACCCATTCCACCAATAACAAGCACAGCCAGAGGACAATGAGGAAGTGTTTTGAGAGATGGTTCCGGATATTTCGCAGAGGTTCCGATTTCCCAATAGAGCCAATTTCCATCAACTTCAGGACATAAATGGAGGTTCCTTGATTTTTAGAGATCTCTCTTACGAACCTATTTGGCCGAAACGGCACGCCATAACACGCTTGCTAAAGGGAGCCAAAGGGAGCCGCTAGGCGAGTTGTTATATTGTTAGAACTGAGAGGCTTTTTCGACCCAGCACGCAGCAGGACTTCCCGCCAGTATGACGGATGCGTAACCATACCTTGTTAAGTTCACGCAAACAATTGCGACGCACTATAGTCTCCTCATAGAATAGTGATGCTAACTCAGAAAAAAATGGTTTAGAGCGAGGATTTTACACTAAAATGCACATAATATACCCTACTGTAACATATAGAAATTCCGCTTGGGGATTTTTAGGAGGTGAAAGAGGACACGATTTGTACAGGGCCAATGCTAAAATAATATTATAATTGTGTTAAGAGCACTGGCACAAATGAAAAATAGTGCGCCCTAAGAGTTTCAAAATCGATATTTTTGCATGGTTGTAAAGTGTTTTCTATACAAAAAGCCCTCACCCGAAATGATTAAGACCAAATCTGCTTCCTTATGGGTAAAGAGAACACGATTTTAATTTAACGTCGGCCGGCGACGCTAAATTCAGGCAGACGACGGAACTGGCGTTAACACAAGAACACGCCCGCCATATGCATGTTTCCCATGCTATGCACAGTTTGACCCGTCATAACCTTTGTGGTTTTAATATCAGTGAGTACGAGTCAAAAATATTCATGTAATATACACATTTGTGATTAAAGTATGGAAAAACTGAAAAATGACCTAACAAATAACCTGGAGTCGTTATCCTCATATCAATGTCCCTATCTGTTTTGGGGATGTTATTTTTTGTGTAAAAATATTTCTTGTTCTTCCAATGGCCTAGACTATCATTGAGAGCAAATTAAGAAATTTCATATGTGACGCAAATGATAGTCTAGGTCTGGAAGGAATACGATCTATTTTACATTATAAAAAACATACCCAAAACAGATAGAGGCTAAGACATCGACAAGTCAATCCTTTGCCCTCCCAGAACACCCAGTTCCGGAGTGAGACTGGATTTTCAGTCCGGCAAAGGTGGCGATGTGGGGGCGGCGAGGGGTCCCCAGTAGTGGTGGCAAGGCTTCTCAGCCCTTCTCCTATGCAAGAGTCCATACTGAGAACCCTTGTGTGGCGGACATTACAACAAGCTTACACGGGAGCAGTGACAAAACTATAATTAGGATGATGTCACACACAGTCTATTTACTATTTTCCTCCAAGCAATTACCGGGGGCCGTTGCCCAGTGATAAGGAAATAGGCATAAACATAGCACGCCAAAGCGGTGCATGTCACCAATGTTGCAAAAACCACGATTGGTAGACCAAATGGGCGACTTTGGTCTCGGCCCGCGAACTGCAAGGCCCCCAAAGCGAATTCGCGAATTTTTGTCTACTTTTCACTGTCAATATTGTAGAGATAAATTACGCTTTGAAAAGGGTTTAAGTTGTTCTTACACACACACACATGATGTTCTTGCTACAAACAGAATTAGAAATCAATTCGAACACCGCCGTTCGTAGCTGTGCGCCGTTGTACGATGAGCCATGTGAAAATGGCTGTGTCAATCAGTTGCGATACAATAAAAGAAGAAAAGAAATCGAGTCTGAGCACCTACAGGAAGGGAAATTTCTTTCCTTTGTAACCTTTCGTGTATCGCAGTATCATCTTGCATGAAGTTTCTATTGTTACGTGTATGCATGTATATACGCATAGTCTGCCTTTATCCGTGAAAGGTTTATATTGATTGAAAATTCCAATATCGCCACCAATCCCGTCGCTAATCTAAGTGGTTAAGAATGCTTCCTAATCTCTCCTCGGCGAAATGTCGAACACCCACTATGGTTCAAATCCATTTTGAGAAATTTATTTGATCTTGAATTTTGTTCAAGTGAAATTGATCGAGTAGTCCAAAATTAACCGCAAAAGTATGGTTTTAAATCTGCCATAACTTGAATGTTGAGAGCTTTTATTTTTTCGGCAACTTTTTTTTCGCGCGTCCTGCCCTCGATGTGCTGATAAATTTTGGCAACCCTGCATATGCGTATGCATACACTAGGTGATTACGGCTGGACCGGCTGGGTTACACTTTAACTATTTTAATATGTGCATAGGTCCTATGGTGAAAGTGTTCAATGTTTGAAATTTGCTCGAATGTTCAGAAGGGTCGAATGCAACTGCCTGAGCAGATACTTTAGTGAACGAAGATACCAGTGCCTAGTAAATAGGCCCCCCCTGCAGGCCTGTAGGAATTGCGTTCAAAATAAAATTTTGGAAGCTGCAGTACCTGTATGGCTTTTTCACAAAGTAATATTTTTTGTATCAATAGAACGATAACAAAATGTAATTTACATTCTATAAAGATACTATATCCAAAACGTGCTGCTGTTGGGATTAATGACTTTACAAATTTGAAGGTACTGCATTTCCTATACCAATTTTGTGTGCTGTCGAGCGTGCATTCCACATTCCCGTTTCTATGGAGGATGTCCGTCAACTTGTTGAATGATGTAGGGCGTGGGCGGGGTCTCCATGCAGCCACTTTTATAACGTCCAATGTCGCCTTGCTTGGGAAGTCCTCACCCTGGGAGCCAAACAGACTTGTTGGCTTGTGACCCGCCGACTCGCTCGATCTTCACTTGGGTTAGCTGTGTTTCAAATGTGTTATTGGGTAGTTTTACTAATTCTTTTCAGTTACTCCGTAACTTGCTGGTCAGCCCACTATGATGCATAGGCCCTATATTGGCAGATATAATCGTAAAATGTTATTGCTAACTTTCTCATCTAGGGCGCTACTGTAAAATGTTATGCTAACTTCTCATGCATACTATATCATGTTAAATAACACACCACCAAAATGTACTCCCACCACCATCGTTTAATATTTGTTCCTGTCAAATTTAAACGATGCGTCGCATTGTACATTATGGGATATAATTGGAAGCGGTGTTTTTTATGCGCATTTTAACACCGTCATTTGTGGCCTATTTGATGAAGTATTGTTTTGAGTTATGGCCACTTGACCGAACCCACCCCTGGATTAAAAGTTGCAGTAATAGTCCCTATAGAGAAGGAGAATTTGTCATGCAGAGAATAGACTGCACTGACTTCAACCTGTAATAGTAAATGATTGTCAATACGATTTACTCCAACTTTCAAATTCTGGGGTGGGTTCGGTAAAGTGAAGTCGGGCAGCAGCATATGGTATAACATTTGGACGAAGAATTTGCACGACCATACCGTTTTATGGTTTTTTTAAAAGCCCCTATTTCAAATTTCAGACGATCTGATAGTGCCATATAAGAAATTAATGTCCGGAGTTCACTAAAGGTGTTGTCCGGTTCCCACATTAAGAAGACTCACTTTAGTGTTGGGAATCAGCCTAAGTAATGATATCACATTTGTGGCTTTTGAATGCCTTATTTTGTCTTTAATCTACGGTCAGACAGCCAGGAAGTAACGGATTCTCTATTTTTACACAACAGTTACTCTGCTGCAGTAGGCCCTGTTGAGAAGGAGAAATTACTTATGCAGAGAATACGAGATTGTGGCACTGATTTAATTTGTAACAGTGTGATTGCCAATAGGATTGCTGCTACAACTTTAAATCCAGGGGTGGGTTTGGTCCCGTGGGGCATAACTTCAACAATACCCATCGATCGCCACAAATGAGGCGTCAAAATACCCGTAAATAAACACTGCTTCCAATTATATCCCATATTTTATAACAAGATGTATCGTTTGAACTTGAAATACAAATTTCAGGGGTTGGGAGTTACTTTGTGGGTGTGTTTATTTAAGGCTTTTGGCTTCTGGTATTTATAAAACTATCCGCCCCTAGCCAAACCGAAATACTGGCATTTACGGTCAATCCTTGTGTTTTTTTTTTTGTGCAAAATGGGGACTTGCTGGGACACTGGACGTTTTATTAGGCTAGTTAAGACAAGCAATTTTGTTCCACATGAGGGCTCCAATTATGCGGCCAGTCCCTCGCTGTCGGTTGGGACAAGTGGAGCTTCGCGAATTCCACGCAGAATCCCCAGGCAATCAGTGCTCCTCCAAAAGAACGCACCACGATTTCAACACACTATATTGGCTATTAACTCATCTAATGGCAAAGCAATAAATATTATTCTCTACCTGGTACTACCTTGAATACAAAAACCGAACAACCGGAAAAGGTGGTGTTGGATGTACATATTCCAGATACTCAATATACGTTAAGAAATGATGTGCGTGACTATGCGACACAACTAATAATCTTGTTTTATCGAAATTGAACAGACTAATGAGAAAAATGTAATAGTTGTTGTGATAGATAGATCTCATACACCCGTCCGACAATTTCATTAGTGAAATTAATCCAATTTTAGAGAAGATTATCCAAAGAAAAAAAATCAACATTATATTATGAGCATCTTAAACATATCGACCCTCCTTATTGCGGTTCATAAACTGCCTCTTTTTTGGTCACCCATTCCCATTTTTTGTTTTTCCCCTCCCATTCCTAATTGACTTTCATTGTATTTTTTCTCTAATTTTTTTTCTCTGTTTGACCCATTGTGTAACCACTTGTACAAATTTGATGTCTGACCCTTTCTCTCGCTTCTACAAACCCTTTTTCTTTTTACAGCTCTCTACATCCCTCCTCCTCATATGACAGCAATGACGTAACCGATACTGATCCTATTTCTAGCCAGTACTACACTTCTGAAACTTCATACCCCCAGCCCAGCATCTCTAATTCTAGTCTTCCTCTCTTTCACTTCGAATGCAATGTAGCCTCAGTAGAAAGCAGATGACCTAGTTAACTCATTGCTTCCTTCCCCAACATTTTGATATCTAATGGTTTCTCTCCGAAACTTGGTTCAACTCAGAAGATGAAGCTTCCCTCATTGACCTTGGTACTACTCTGTTTCGAAAATTCAATTCGATCAGGTCGTCGTGGATGAGGTCTGTCTTTTGGTGT
>JAMKCH010052075.1:0-10195 GCA_023653785.1 Ophioderma brevispina | reverse complement strand
CAGAACATCACTGTACACTAAACTAATACACATTCAAGCCTCAAATTGCATATTCATTCCCACCCTCTTTTTTGAGTTTAATCCCACACAAGAAAACTTGCTGTTTAATTTGCCAACACAGTTAATTATTATAATGGCTCACTGTTTGGACCGTCTAAATCTACATGCAAAGTTAGTAAAGGTGTTTTAATTTCACAAAGATTTTTTTTTGCCATTTTATTTGCGGTCAAATGGCCACTTCTTTTAATTCGGTTTTTTTTAAAAACCTGAAAGACTCAACTTGGACAAATGTTAAATTACTCCCTTCACTTCCAAACTTTCAATAACATAAAACAATGATTGAGTTGATTTTTTACATGTTTTTAAGGAAAAATGTAAAATTTGGTAAACCATGCATTTCCAGGATGCCTCCTGAATGGCCAGTAAATTACCTTACAATTGTGAATAATATGTTTTGCTGTTTATTACTCCGCTGCCAAATCGTTTACTGCCAGTATTGACCAGTTAAACGTAGACCACCCAATCCAGCATACCATTTTCCTTTTTTCAGAGACGGGCCACTCCAACTGTATTTCCTTTGAATCCAACATAACATTTTCTTGGCATTGTTGTGTTTACAATAGCCCAGAGTGTGCTATATACTTTGAAATATTTTCCCATTTACCATAAACAAACCATATTTTAGCTCGTTATGTAATGGGAAAGAAGTCAGTCAAAATGTTGTGCAGGTGAGATGAGAAAAATACCAAGGTTTCTAATGATACGCAAAAACCAACAGTTCATGGTATGAAAGGTGGGGTTAGGCTGAGGCTGCGACGTGGTGCCCATTTAGCTTATGCTCGGCTTTTTCATTAAACATAAACATTGCATAAACTGCATAGGCCTATTTAATTTTTTTGAGTTTTGTAACTCAAGTTTGTATCTCCTGTTTTTTATGCACAATAACCATCAATAACTGAAAGTTTGTAGTGTTGTAGAGGGTGGGAATATGAAGTCTGTCTTAACAGTTACAATCTGGTTTTTGTTTTGTTTTCATTTAATCATAGAAACCAGAGTCTTTTTCATTTTTCAGATCATGGTAATAACAATAATTTCCTTCACTTGCTTGAAATTAATAATGATTCCAAAGCCATGCATTCAATAAATATTGGTATGCTAACTGACTGACCTTCACCTCTTGGTTGTACACTCTGTAGTTGAGTGCAGTTGGGCTGTCAGCACTACCAGCTGAATTGGTTGGCCAGGTTCACCTTTGAACTGGCAGGCTCTGGAGTGGAGTTATGCTGGGAAATTTATCCATACTTATATGACAATTGTTACTGCTTTGAGACTATCGAAAGACATCTTTAGGATTAATAAAATCAGATAAATTGAAATGATCGGGGCTTGGTGATGTACTATACAGTGACTAAAAGTAGTGAAGTAGTGCTAGTTTGAAGGTCTTCTGTGGAAGGCGTATTAAGTAATGGCCTGGTAATTGAACCCTTACTGGCAGTCCAAAACTAGTAACCAGTCGAAATCTGCAACAGGAAATTGTTAATTGTTGCATGATAGGTTAAATTGGTAGCCTGGGGGTTGGTAAAGTTGATTACCAATATGGATTTTGGCCTAAATGAATCCACCTTTGGATGGGTTTATACATTCATGTAAATTGTCATCATAATAATCTGTGTAACTCTGAAGTTTTACCAACATTTTTAATGCTTTCTTTAGTTTAAAACACAAATTAAATGTGTCCCAGAACTTCAACTTAGTCTAGGGATAGGGCTATGCGACACATGGTCTGTAGATTTATGCTTGCTGACAACTGTCTAGTAAACACTGCTGAAGTGTGCACACAAGTTGAACATTGCTCTTCCTTTTCTCAAACATAAATACTGTTAAAAACATCTCTATTCTAATTGAAACTTATACTGAAATGTTCATCTCGTATCAGGAACCTACTTGATAGAAACTATGCTGCTTATGGATAGATATTCTTGACAAAAATTATGATTTTAGATGCTGATTGTCGTCCTTCAGTGCTTGATTGTGTTGTAAGGAGATAACACATACTGTACTTTATGATTTTTCTAACTGCATGTGTTTCCTGTTTATTGTGCATCACTGAACAATGTAAGCTGTGAACTTCTCAATGAGAACACGTAGTGAGCTATGGAACTCTTCACCCATGATGGAAGAGGGATAACCTATCCCGTGTAGGTTGCAGGCCAAGTGAAGAATGATACCAATCTCTTTGGACTAATCACCTAAGTCTAGGAGTACTACAGTTTACATCAACCCAGATATTATTATGATGTATTCACCAGGAAACTGTACCTCTCTCTAGGTAACCCGCCACATATAAGTAAACAACATGGTGACACTTTATAGAGCTATGATCACAACAGCGACTTGCAGAACTTAGAAAAGTGACAATTACCTGTGATTCAAACACCAAAACTTTTTGTTAATGTGCAAGGCAGTGTGACATCCGTGGGGGTAGGGTTGATTTGAAACTGCACTGGAGGATATTGGTGATCGCTTGCAAAACCCACCCCTTGACACAATAGATCAACAGTCTGAGACTTTGAATTTCTGCATTAGAGTTCACAGTCTTCTGTTTTATTTCCATCTACCCAGACTACTGCCCAAATCCACGTTCACTGCCTCAGTGTGCAACTCAAGACACATCCCCTGTGTTTGCACATGCCTCTACACTACAGACACCAATGTGTTATGACCTGTGAATGCATATGACGAAAAGAGGGATTATAAGTCATGTTCAACTGAAACCTAGAATATGTACCCTGAAACCAGACCTACCTGTGCCACTCCAGTTCCGGTATTGCAACTGACTTCCCATCACAGTCCATACCTGATCCAGTCCATGTACCAACTAATCCCAACCAGCAATACTTACAGTTGTGCTTGAGGTAGAAGATACGCCATCAGATGAATTCCCACCTATCCCTTTGCCATGGAAAACTAAAGTGCTCATCCAAAGCACCTACATGTGCAAGCAGTTCTACCCAAACAGGAAACCAGAACTCCAATTAAGAGACCCTTGCACCTTACACTCTTTCCCCAAACGCTCATAGATTCACCAAGTGTCAAACAAAACCTCAACGTAGGACAATCCTCGTATTGGAGACTCAATTCCTAAGAACATCATAGGTCGCCGAATGTCTAAACATACCGGGTTATTACAGCAGTATTTCCCACGGTGTAATCTGGAACGTTGGCAAAAAACTTGCACCAGTATTGGTGAGGAGGAACATCCTACGGCAATAATAATTCACTGTGGAACTATAACATTCATTCGAGCCTCACTACTGAGTGCATATCAATGTTAGAATCCCTTACTACTGCCAAATTTCTTCTACAAGTCAACTGTTGATATGATATCCTCCTCTGACTACTCAACAGAAAACCTGGACATTCGCTGGATAAACAGATATGAATCTCGGGTTCGGGAATTTGTGCATCCTCAGAAATTGGCGGAATCTGTAATGACAAATAGGATTGAGAACGCGCATGATGGACCCATCTTAAACAGAAAAGGAACTTCTATTCTTGCAAGGAATCATTTCAACTATTCAAGCAACGTAAGGATTTTGCCGAAACCAAACAGAGACAATCGGACAGTAGTAAAATGAATGACTCTGAACTAAGCCATGTTTGACAATCTCATTTGAATCATGTGTTCAGAATGTACAGTTAAAATCCGATACAGGGATTTGCCATGTAGTAAGGAATTTTGTGTATAATGATGTTAAATCTAAGAACTTTCTAAAACAATACCACATAGTACTTGTGGCAAATGTCTTCGTAAAATTATTGATTGCAACTCTCTAAACGTGTGGTGTTTTGTGACAACTGTACACTTGATTTCATTTTTACATGTATTAATTTCATGCCAACAAAGTACACTTCGGTTTTGTGATAACTGTTTTCTCGTATATCTAATTTATGAACTTCCTTTCCGGAAAATTTTAGTTGATATATGGTAAGTTAAACAAAGTTTCAAAATTGCACATATCAATATTTGTAGTCTCCGTAACAAGGTGATAAGTAAGATAAGAGTTTTATTTACATCAAAATAGTATGATTGTTTTATGTGTTTACTGAGACTTGGTTAAATGATGGTTATAAATGACAGGTGAGGTTTCTATTGATGGGTACACTTTATGGAGACTAGGGAGAGTGCACATGGAGCATGGGTGGTGTTTTGTTGCTATATAAAGAAGGTGTGGTGTTTCAATGAAATCTGATTTGCATAACAATGGCATTGAAGCATTTGGCTAGAGCTTAAGTGACCACACACAAAGCTATCCTCTTGGTACGGTGTATAGACCACCGACTATTATGCATGATTACATGACAAGTTTGATCAAATTTTCCAAAACTCACACCTACTTGCTGATGTTAGTATTGTTGGGATTTTAACTAGATGTAGGTAAGAAAAACCTAACTCTAATAAAATTAACATTTGCTTCTCATAGTAATATGAAGCAGCTCATTCATGTCTACACTAGATACTGAAACTACCAAAACAATTCTTGTCTGGCTTTTGTTTTCCAAACCAGATAAAATTTCATATTATGGTGTTCCACAGGGTAGGAATATCTTCGGACCACTCACTCATATTTAACTCGTAAGAATAAAAAAACTTAAAGTACCACCAAGACGTGAAATCACGATGCTTAAAAACTTTCATGATAATGATGTTGATACCAATAAGAAAATTAATGGGAGCCACTGTTGAACATTGCAGTGATGTGACAATGCCTACGGCACTTTAGCGGACTTGTTGATAGGCTTGTGATACACATGTCCTGTGACGGAGAAGAGAGTCAAGGGCTCCCTTCCTGAGTGGATTAGCAAGCAAATATATGAAACTTTCAAAAGACAGGAACCACTACTTTCAAAGGATCATAGAAACAAATGACCACATGACTGGGCAATGGGTAGGCAGTTAAGGAAAACAAGTAAATAAACATTAACAAATCATGAAAAAAGAATCCTGTAATAATGCTATTAATGATAATATTTTAATGATCCTAGGAAAAAATTTGGAGTACAATAAGAAATTAATTCCAAAGAATAATCACCTGTAATAATATTTAAAACAATTTAGGTTTTACTTGTGATGATAAGGATATTGCAGATCAATTTAATGGGTATTTCACTATGTAGGTAAAACTTTGGGCAATAAATTTAATAATATAGTAATGATAATAATAATAGTTGTGATAATTTGACTTCTAACCTGAGATATTAAACTAATTTTAATTTTGATATTATAACTCTGTGTTTGTATTTGATCAGATCTGAACTTTCTAATATTAAAGTATCAGGTATTGATAATGGTTGTATTAAACTCCTCAAGTTGTCAGCACCCAATCATTTGTTACCCACTTGCATATATTGTAACCTTTCTTTGATCAATTCAGGTTTACCATTGATGGCAAGAAAAAAGCTAAGGTTACACCTCTCTTCAAGGAGGGTGACAAAAGTGAGTGTTACCCTATAGGCCATTTCTGTTCTTCCTAGTTTATCAAAAATTCTTGAGCGTGCTGTAATGATCAGGTTTACCATTATCTTACTCATAAAACATTTTAAATCAGGGTCGTATGGTTTTAGAAGATAAACATCAGTACTAATCATACTCTTTTAAATGATTGTAACGGATCATATCCTTAATAACATAAATGATAGGAAAGTAACCGGATCTATCTTCTAGATCTAAAGAAGGCTTTGATACTGTAAATCATACTCAATTCTTAGGAAATAAGAAGTATGGTAAATTTTTTTCCCCAACTTTGATAATGCATAAATTGGTTTAATTTTATCCTAAAAGATAGATCACAGAGCGTTAAGATTAATTCTGTACTTTCGACTATAAGAATATTGAATTGGATACCTCAAGGATAAATTCTTGGTCCTCTTTTATTATTAATTTTGTGAATTCTGTACCTGATCAGTTTCATGCAAATGTGTTATGTATGCAGCTGACACGACCCTTTTAGTCAGTTCATATACACAATCACCCTGCAAAATGAGCTAACACTAACATTGACTAAAATTGCTTCATGGTTCAAGTCCAATAAAACTTACCTTGAACATAAAAAAAAATAAATTCATGTTGTTGGAAATCAACAGACACTAAATAATTATAACAAATTTCCGTAAAGTATGAAAAGTTTCTATTGAGAAGAGTCAATATTTTACAAGATACTGGGTGTTATTTTTGATCCCGATGATTTATTGTGGAGCATTCATGCCGATTATGTTTGGTCAAATGTTTACAAAGAATTGGTTTTGTGTATTGATTGTTGTTATCAGGATAATTAAGCATTATCTTCATCTACTACAGTCATATGCTTGCCAAGCATTGGTCTTTCCTCATTTGGACTACTGCAGTTCTGTTTTGCCCGTCAATTTCAATCACTGTTGGGCCCATAATGATCTCCAAATTTTGCAAAAAGACTTGCCAGTTGTCCTTTTGTCTGCAGGACATTCGAAACTCGGTGCGACAAAATGATGAAAGACCGTGGTTGGACTAATCTGAGGAGAAGATGGAATTATCAGATCTTAATTTAACTTTAAAGCCCTTCAGCATTTTGCTCCTGATTATATCTCCTCTGGTTTACTTTACCAGTGCAACACTATTCTAAGGCACTCGTATAGTCAGGCTCAGAAATGTTGATCATTCATCAGCCGAATAACAAAGCTGGTAAAAGAACATTCCAGTACAGAGCAGCGGTACTTGGAATAATCTACCAAAAGGCACCCGAAGTACATTAGATTCCAGTGAGTTTGTTACTTTTAAAAGTGCCAAACCACCTGATATCGTTTACATATTTTATGTGTTTATTGTAATATGAAATGTGTGTGTGTGATTGGTAATGAATATGGGGGGTGTGTAGGGGCTACATGCATGCATTGTGTTAGTGTGCATGTGTACCTTTGTGTGTATATGGGTATGTATGTGTGTGTATGCGGATGCGTGGTGTGTGTGTACCTGCCTACACTTAAAAGGATTACAGTGTTATTTGTATGTTATAGTAAATAATCTTACCTAGCCAAATGACCTGTATATGTGTTATGTAAGTTTATGTACCATAATTATTTTCTATACTTTGTATTACTGTTAAAAAAAATTTTGTCTATAAGGTTACTGGGGGACCAATACATTTGTATTAAAGGAATTTCATGATTAAATAAAGATTAAATAAATAATAAATAAATAAATACTCATCCCTGGTCCCTGGCCCTGGTCTCACAAGTGTAAAAAAACTATAGGCATAAGAGGATCAGTTGGGACTTCACAGTTGAGTGAACAACGGGTACCACACTATACGACCTTACTAATTTTGTTAAACTTCAAAATAAGAGATTTGTGTTCTGGGTATGGGGCCGAAGTGTGGGATGCTTTTTAATACCTATATTTGTAAAAATATCAAACAATTGGCAATTCCGTTGTTCAGTGGCCATTAGCAACAACTGTGATGGCAAATGAATTAAATATTTCGGCGAGTAATGGTCTCACTGTAAGCCAAGCCCATGTGAAATGCATTTGCTAGTTGCTATATATTATGAGTTAATAGCTGGAACACACAGTTTAAATTCCAATCTTATCAAGATACTAATTTTTTCCTATTTCCTACAATAGATATTATGAATACCATTAGGTATCCATTGATTTTAGTTTGCCTGGAAAGTTATGAAAACTTTATCAACAGCTAATAGAAAAAATATCTTACACGACGACAGATCATGACTTCCAAAATATGAACACATGAACAGATTTTCAAGACTCATGAAGGCTAATTTTTGCATCATGGAGTATGCCTTTTAGCTCCTAGGATGCCTGACTTCATTACACCAAATAGAGATTCATAAGACCAATTTGGAGGTCCTGGGGTTATTAATTTCATCATGAATCCACTGGAATAATTTCACAAATTGCATTTTTGCTTCATGATGCCAAATGAAGTATCATACAAACCAAATTGACCTAATGAATCCACTTTTTATTCATTGAGTGATCAGATCCAAAGTGTGCTGTATTGGCTTCATGACGCCATTGACGCTAAAAGTGCGGAAATGACGCCGTGGGTCATTCTCCTAGTGCTAGTGTAGTACGAAATTTGGACTTGCACTATTACTACGGTTAGCAAGTTAGCTAACCCAGTTGCAGTTACGAATTTTGGGCTTACAACTCCGGGAGGCAGTAGCAATACCGAAGTATAAACACATTTTGTGTTCTATGCTTATGAAAGAAGAGCATGGAAAGGGAGGCTATCCAAACCCTAGCAGTGCAAAACGGATCGAAGGACCGCTATGGAGTCAGAAACTGGTTTGCTAGCTGCTTGCTCTTCTATCAAACATACTAAGACAGTGTGTTTTAAAGTTGCATGCGAATTTGGGTATTTTGTTTTATCCACGTGCTTTAGGCCTATATTATTTTATGTAAATTTGTCTTGTTCAAACGGGTTCTGGTTGGTAAAACTTCGAATAGGTTTAATGGCCCCCATCCTAGTTGTTAGTGCGTAATCATGAGTGCAGAATGTACCACTCGCTCACAATATTAACTATTTCCGAGCCACACCGAAATTCAAACAAAGGTCGATGGGAATAAGTACTGAATTGTTGATATCTAAGATAGGAGCTAATTCAAAGTTGTGTGACAAAGTAGCATGTCAAAAGTACTTTCAGATACAATAAATGAAACAAAGAGACAATGGTTGTATTTTACATCATTTAGATATAAATTGTAATTCTCTAGTATGATGAGTACGGTATGAATGTTGACCTCCCAATTATGTATTCTTAGACCCAAAATATGATCCTAAATATGTAAATAAGACGTAGTTTCGTCTAAATGCCGACCAAATTACGACTGGTGCAGGTTCCGTCAGTTACCGCGCTACCACTCTAAAAATTGTTTATATTACCACCGGTTGTATACGGTATCTCTTCGATGGTACGCAGCCATCCGTGCGGTCTGACGGGGGGAAGGATAGTATGAACACATTGATCCAACAGATATTGGATAGTTTATCCCTCGGGGGAAAGTCTGAATGATGTCCAAGGAGGTTCTAAATTTCTATACCTTGTATTAATTCCAAAAATGCTCCACGCATGCAAGGACTGAGTATGGAAGTTGGATTTTATTAATTTGTTATACGTTAATTGTTTAAATTGTATTTGGATCTTCTCCTATGCTCAAGAAAATCAAAAATCAACATGCATACGACAATATACGCGACTGCCACTGGGACGTGTGTGAAATCAACAAGCGACCTAATTGAATTAAAAATTCGGGATGGTTTGATTTGAATACAAACAACCAGCCACGCGGAGTGGAGACGCTACGCAAGGGCTCGTGATAATCATGAAAGTCTATGTTCAATGATGCCAATCAAGGTAAAGTGTTACGAAAGTGGCCGTTAGGAGACATAGAAAAGGGAGCAACAACGAATCATCGGCCAAGCTAGGACCAAGATCCTGAACAGAGCCAAGCCTAGAACAAGAATGGACCCCCAGTTGACCTGCTCTACATAAAGTGTAGATTGGTAAATGGAGGTAGGGGTTATTAATTAACTTCTTTTGCCGGCCCTGCATTTGGAAACTGAGCATGGCATTACTTCGGTCGCCGAATCACAGTTCTGGTGGTAGTACGTTTAGGGAGTAATGTTTTAGCGGCAAGGTATTTATATGATTGAAATGAAACGTAATTAGTTCCATGACCTAATTGGTAAAGTTATACGCACGAAAACAAAAGGCACTTTTCAGAGCCACCAAAAACTCCACAGTAAGATTCTGTGAAGTTGTCACACACAGGATATGAAGTGTCGTTCATTGACGGTTAACATTTAAAAGGCGGGTCACGGGTCCGTTAAAACACGTGACAGGGCAATTACGATTTGCCCCGCGGTTAGCAAGTCAGCTAATCGAGCTAGGTGTAGGTACGAAATTTGGGACTTGCCCCACTGTACTACGGTTAGCAAGTTAGCTAACCCAGGTTGCAGGTCGAATTTTGGCGTACATCTCGGGAGGCAAGTGCCATTACCGAAGTTATAAAAACAGTTATGTGTCTATGCTTATGAAGACGCGCCTGAGTAAGGGAGCATCCACACCCTAGCCGTTGCAAATGAGAATGACCCGCTATGGAGGTCCAGAAAGCGTCTTGCCAGTGCTTGCTCGT